>JAIUZE010010794.1:0-14170 GCA_022085475.1 Heliosperma pusillum
ATATAATTATAGTATTATACTTATTATTCAAGGATTAAGGACATAAAAAGAAGAAAGACTAGAATTTATGATAGTATTTTTTTAATACTGCAAAAAAATAGTAAAGAGGCATCTTTGAGGGAAGAACCAAAGAAGACTGTTTTGTTAGGGTTTGCAATGAAAATAGCCAATATAGTCCAAAATACTGAGGAAGAATGAGAGCAAAGAGGCGTCTAATGGTTTATTATGAAATGGGGTTATCAATGATCTTGTGTTTTATCTTTTATGTTAGGCGTAAATGCGTCCACTTATTAATATATGGACCAAGCAAATGGGTCGTCAATGGGTTTGGTCAAGACATACACTATTTATTATTTATTATTGGTCTATTAGTCTTTCATAAGACGACTATATTTAAATTCGGGTTCGGAGTCACGGTTTGTATGAGCGGATTGAGGTGGGTCACGGGCGGGGCACGTATTTACCATAAATATGGGGGTTATTATCACGTAGGGTCATTTCGCATTTTGAATGAACAACAACTCATTTTAGGTCGGATTTTGGTCAGCTTTTTCGAATAGTCATTTTTGACAAGTTTACATACCCTATCATATTATATAAACTAGATTTCATGCCCGTGCGATGCACGGGTCTACGTTAATGTCATTTTTAAACATATTTTACCAACCTTACCAGTAATCAAGTTATATTTGATCTATATGACTCGAAAAATGATCCAAAGTACCTAAGAATTACGCTCTCTAAGACAATGCTTAAAAGAATCAAAAGATTTTGAGTTGATCACCCTACCTTATGGTAATTGTCCGATATGGGGCAATTCTATTATTTATAGGTATTAATATCTTCACCACACTTACATTATTTTTCAAGGTGGGATATATAACATACTAAGAATTACACCAAGTATGTGCAAATAATATGAGATTTTATGCTACAATGATAACATTTTTTTTACTACAAATCTTATAATTAGATTATTTTCGTAATTAATACAAAATTTTAAGAGCTCTCTAAAACAATATTTGAGAGACTTAAAAGATTTTGGATTAAAATCTATGTCCAAAGACGACTCTTATGTATAATCGCATGATCACTCCAGCTTATGATATTTCTCCGAAGTGGGAGAATTCCTCTATTTATACATAGTATATCACCACACTTACATTATTTTTCAATGTGGGACAAATAATATATTTAGTTGTATACCATTAAAATTATTATTTATGATACTTTCTTAAATTTTTATTTATGATATTTTCCTAAATTAATTTTGATGATGTAAATTTCATTAAGGCGGGGATAATAATACAAACTTGTAAGAGTTCTGTAAGATAATACTTAAGAGATTCAAAAGATTTTGGGTGAATATCTAACTTTGAAAGATGACTCATTTTCACAATATTTTTTTTGTGAAATGAAATGTAAAAGGTTTTATATAAAAATTATAAAAATCACTTGAATATAATATAGGAAATGTATATTGAGATAAATAAAAGATTTTTCACTTTATTTTTTTTATGATACCTTCCTAAATTCATTTTTGATAATGTAGGTTTCACTAATGTGGATACAAACTTTTAAGAGCTTCTAAGATAATATCTAAGAGACTCAAAAGATTTGGGTTGATATCTAAATTCTAATGATGACTCCTATTTATAATTATAGGATCACCCCACCTTATGATAATTTTACGATGTGAGACAATTATACTATTTATACGTAGCATATTTACCATACTTGTATTATATTTCAATGTGGGACAAATAACTTATTAAGTAGTACAACATCAAAATTATTACTTATATAATACTCAATATATATATTTACTACAAATACATCATTTTTCAATGTGGGACTAATAACACATTAAGTAGTTTATCATCAAAATTATTATTTATAATACTTTTCTAAATTAATTTTTAATAATGTAAATTTCACTATTGTGACGATTATAATACAAAGTTTTAGAACTCTTCAACACAGTACTTAAGACTTAAAAAAGTGTGGGTTTATACCTAAGTTCAAGAATGACTACTATTTATAATCATAGAATCACTATATGTTATAGTAATTTTTTTGATGTAGGACAATTTACTATTTATATGTAATATATTCACCATACATACATAATTCTTCAATGTTGGACTAATAAAAAACTAAGTAATACACCATCTTTTTCTATATTAGAATAATAAAAAAATATTTTAAAGGTCACTTATTATATTTTAAAAGTCTTTTATTAACAATATAAAAAAGATGATCATATCTATGATCACTCCAGCTTATGATAATTTTTCAATGTGGGACAATTTTACTATTTATACATAGTATATATTCACCAATCACCATACCTACATTGTTTTTCAAATAACATATTAAATAATTTATCATCAAAATTATTATTTATGATACTTTTCTAAATTAATTTTTAATGATGTAAATTAAACTATAGTTTAGATTATAATACAAACTTTTAAGAGCTCTTTAAGACAATATGTAAGAGGCTCAAAAGATTTTGGGTTGAAACTTTATTTTCAAATATGATTCCTATTTGTAATCATAAGATCACCCACCTTATGATAATTTTTTGATGTGGGATAATTCTACTATATAAGTAATATATTCACCATACCTACATTATTTTTCAATGTGGGACAAATAATATACTAAAAATTACACCAAGTATGTGCAAATAAATAGTATGAGTTTCTATACTTTCGAGGTTTTTTTACCACGAATGTAACTATATTATCTTCATAATTTTTGTTATGATACTTCAATTTTTTTATAATACTTTTATAAATTAATTTTTGATGATGTAAATTTAACAATTGTGGAAATAATAATACACAAACTTTTAAGAGATTTCTAAGACAATACTTAAGAGACTTAAAAGATTTCACTTTGATATATAAGGTCAAAGGATGATTCCTATATATAATTATAGGATCACCTACCTTATGTTAATTTTATGATGTGGGACATTTTTACTATTATACATCGTACATTCATCACATCTACAAACTTTTAAGAGATCTCTAAGAAAAGTTTTAAGAGATTCAAAAAAATTTGGGTTAATACCTCAGGTTTAAGGACGACACCTATTTATAATCATAGGATTAGCCACTTTATGTTCTTTTTCCGATATGGGATAATTCTACAATTTATACGTAATATGTTTACCACATCTACATTATTTTTCAATGTGAGAAAAATAATATATTAAGTAATACACCATCTTTTTCTTTATAAATATATATTTTTATTATTTTTATTTTATATAATAATTAAAAGATTATCCACTTAATTTTTTATATCCAAAGTATTACTTATGAATCTTTCCTAAATTAATTTTTTATGATGTAAATTTCACTATTGTAAAAATAATAATACAAACTTGTAAGAGATCTCTAAGACAATACTTAAGAGACTCAAAAGATTTTGGGTGGATACATAAGTTCCAATTATAACTCATATTTATAATCATAGGATCACCATATCTTAAGGTAAATTTTCGATGTGGGACAATTCTACTTTTTATATGTAGTATAATCATCACACCTACATTATTTTTCAATGTGGGACAAATAACATACTAATTACTACATCATATTTTTCTATAAATTAATTATTTCTTGAATACTACTAAACCATTATACTAATATTAGAATAATAAAAAAATATTTAAAAAGTCATTTATTTAATTTTCATATACTTAGGTTATTGTTATATGATCTTATAAATGATATGGTGGTAAAAAAATACAAAATTTGTACTCTAATGAAAGCATTTTTCGTCAAGAATCCAAATATATAAGTTTCGAAATGTTTTGCATTATATTTTTTTGTCAGATTGATAATCAATTTTTTCTTACGTAAATAATAGTTGTGATATTAAAATATTACATAGTATCTTTTTCGTAATCTTGGAAGATCTTAAAATATACTTTCCAAAAATTTAAAAAGATGATGTTGACCAATAGAATTGCTCGAAAAAAGCCTCTTTTATATATATATATTGATTATATTATGCCCAAGATGCACTCCTTCATAAGGTATTTGCGATTTTACTAAATTTCGTCAAAGATTGTCTTAACCATACTGGAAATTAATATTCAATAATAACCTCCATGATAAGTTTCATATACATGTTTTCAAATTTATAACTTTAAATATGCTTAATATGTTGTTATAACTTATAATTCATTCAAATATTAAAAATATATTTTTATTATTAAATGATTATAAGTATCAAATTTAATAAAAGAAATTACTTGAATAAACTAATCAAGAGTTAGTTTACATCTACCCTTACTAGAATGCTCTGTGATAGTGGGCACTAAGATAGTGACACTGAGTTCTATCCTTACTCGATTAGAAGTTCAAAGTTCTTATTGTGCTAAATTACGAAAGTCGGTAATTATGTACAAACTCATTAATCATAAATGATATTGTGATATATATAAATTGAAAATACTAAATATGACTTTAAACAAAGAATAGCTATTGCGTGCGTTTGGCTTCTTAATAACACGCCCGTGCAAATTTGTACGAGTTTAAAACTAGTAAGGTGAGTAAGGGAAAGGGTTTATGCCTATATGAGGGAGTGATTACATATGTCAATAAAGTTTTTTTTTATTGTTGGTATTATTTCGCTAAGTGTAATTTTGTTAGTATTTCGGGTAATAATTATTATTTGAGATAATGTTATATATGTATAAAAACTTCTTTTATTGATAACAATATATGAATAATTTATATCATTGAAAAAGATAATTTTATAGTGTCAAACCGTCTTATTACAAAATTTGTGTACTAATTTATGGCCAAATGATTATGGAGTTCCTTAAAACCTATATTTTCCGAAGTAAATTTGACCTAATATACCAATGATTGCGTATTGTTTTTATGGGCTATTACCTTATAAAAAAAATTGGTATAGAATTTATTTTTGTATACAAATAATGGTATAGATATTGCGTCTTATGTCAATTGAGAGGTTGGGGGTTTGATTTTTAGCAGCGACATATTGTGCTTCTTTGAAAAAAAAAACTTTGATGTATATAACAATATTGTTTACTATTTTAAATATTACTTCCTCCGTTCCATTTGATTGTATACGTTTGCTTTATCACGTATGACAATTCTCATTTTCTTTTGTTAATATCTTTAGTTACGTATTATTAAAACTTTAAAACTTATAAAAATTTGAAATTAATATTGTACTCGGTAAGATAATTTAAATAAGATCTCACATGACTATCTTTTATGTTATATATTAAAATTGTATTAAAGATTATCTTCATTTATGAATAGTGTCCAAAAAGCAAACGAATACAATTAAATTAAACGGAGGAAGTATATATATTTATGTATTTAATATCACGGGGTTTTATTATTTAACCATTCAACTAAATCATTTTAAATGTGTACGGGTTCAATTTTCATTTTGTTTAATTTCACTAATTAACAATTTGTATTAAATGAAAAAAAGTTCAAATTTTTTCGTTTTAAAGGTGCGGGTCAAAATTGTCAGTTTATCAGTGGATGGTTCTACGGACGTGCACGAGTTTGACTAAATGAAAACAAGTTTACCAATTTGCACGTTTATGCAACTATTTAGCCTTGTGCAATTTTACTAATTTTGTGATATATTTTTATCTGAATAATTTTGTTTCACCACCAGTCAGGTTTGTATGGAGCCACCCAGTAACAAGACAAAATAGAAACCCGAGTTTAACAAGCAAGAAGACATGTAAAAACAACTACTTGACCAATTGACCATAATTAACTCAATTTGTAATGTATAATGTATTCAATATAAATTAGAGAGATTTTATTACTTCATGTTAAAACTTTTATTTATAAATATGATTACCTTTAAAAGGAGATAACTAATTGATGTAAAAATTAAAATGTTACGATAAAATTTATGATAACAAAACCAAAAATAACATACCCATGCAATTTGCACGGGTTTAAAACTAGTTACAACTTTGAATTCATAATCTCACTTTTATCTTCATCTACATATTTATATGGACTATTGAGTCGTCTTTTTGGGAAGCTAGATAGGTTTTGAAATAATATGGTAAAAGTACGTACTTTGTATCGGGATGCAAAACCAAGAGTTAGACTCGAGAACAAGTGTTAGACTCGAGAACAAGTGAGGTGGTGATTATGAAAATAAGTCATAGTTAATTGGTATCCATAGGGATAATTAACCCATAGTGTTCACTATAAAAAGTTGGACAACTATTGCATGCAAATCAAAATTATAAATATATTTAAAAATCACCAAATTATTATCTTTTATTTTTTCATGATAGGTTTTACGGTCATCCCTGAACAAATTTAAATGCGACGACATTATTTCTAGGCTCGTGAATCGCACGGGAATTAAATCTAATGAACTTATAATTTCACGTTTTTCTGTGCAAGGTATCCCTTGCACAACTCTTTTATCATCACTTCAGGCTTTTACTACGAAAATCCTGATGGGCCTTGCCATTTGCCCGCTGCTGCAAATCTCAAGAAAGATATGACTACAAAGTTAATGCGATGGACATATGTTTTTGTCATTTGGGGTGGATTTTCAGATTTCTGTCATCATGTATATGATACCGCTGATTCTCTGCTGCGTAAATATTATGAGACGCAAGTCACCCTATATCTTCTAGGACCAGTGATTTTCTTCTTGGCCTGCTTTGATTCCTTTTCTGGTCCGTTAAGTGTTGTACTAAGTGACATGGTCACATGACAGTCAGCTGACATGTGGGAGATGGCTTTCTCCCCTTGGAAGTTTTGTATAAACATCAAATGTTTTCTTGTAAATAACTCCTTAATTCTCATATCGGATTTTATTTATCATGTATATTTACCATCTTTTTTTTACCTATAACCACCTTATAGATCGCCGTTGTTGGTTTGAAATATATAGTTCAGGATTGAATATACACCGACGAAACGCAGTTGTTTTGTTGTTCTCGAGGAGGAATTGGGAGATTGGTTTGAACTAGATTGTGATTGTGATGTGATTTAATTTTACCATGCTAATGGATTTTTGGGTTTTCAACAGTATTCATTTTTCTTGAGTCTTAACACATATATATTTCTTTATTTTGGTGGGCAAAATAAATATTATAACCAATTACGTCCAAGAGCCGTGTTTGGTAATAAGAAATTATTTGACCCGTACATTCAGGTTTTTTTTCCCACCAAAATATATATTTCTTTATATAATACGTCCAAGAGCCGTGTTATTCATTCGATTTTGGCCATGAGTTTAAAATATTTGTTGAACCCACCAAGAATATATTCGGTGCTAACGAAATTCAGATGCGTCGAGATTATTATTTGGTTGATTTTCAGGCACAAAAGGATGCTGCAACAATGAAGACACCTACTGATTCGATGTGCTTATTCGACGACATGAATCGGGATAAAGTGTATATACTTGTGCATGGAGGGAGGAGGGGTGGATGGCACAAGGGGATTATGAAGTTCAGAGTAAGGAACAAGAAGAGGCTAGGAGGTGAAGATGGCGTGAATATATTTGCAAGAGGGTTACTCAGAAACGACATCTTTATCGATCTCTGGCTTGTGTTGTTCATATTCGATCCAGGGGGGTGATATTACAAGAATTGAGGACAATTCTATTTAAAGGGGAAGGGGATGATCCAAAAATATTGTACTCAAATAAAGATGACGAGTTTGTGATGAAAGTCAAAGATATGACCTGCAACTAGTCACGCTAGCCTATATGATTTTATTATTGTTTAATTATTTTAGCATATTTACCATATGTCGTAATTAGGTAATATCAGAATAATGCAAGGCCAATTAGAATAGTTTTAGGAAAGTCAGTTTAAGGAAAATCGGCTATGTCTTTTTATTCAGCTTAAGAATATGAAATAAGGCAGCTAGGTTGATTATTAGCTAGTATAAATAGAACTCATATGTATTGCTTATAAGAAGACATTGAATGAATAAGAATTAAAGCTGAAGCTTTTGGTGTTTGAAAATTTGTAAACATAGGATCGACGAGTTTTCGTTCCAACCTTGTTTTTGTTTGACGCCTTTCAGACATTGACACGATTGATAGCAATAGGTCTTGCGATTCAATCACCATTGTTCAAGTTATAGGTCTAGTTCGAGCAAATATCCCATTGTTTTGAGATCTTGACGGATTTCAAAGCAAATATCCCTTATTTTATTATTCTTTGAAACTGTCTCCGCTGCAAGTTAACGAACCTTTTTTTTCGGAGTAATTTTCGTATCAGGCGCCGACGTAAGGGAGGCAGCCGCTACAGGCGCCGGCGTAGGGGAGGCCAACGTTGGGGTAGGCGTCCGTCGGTTGGGCGGGCTTCCGGCGACGGTACAATTTTTTTTTAGTACAATGTATAGTATTCAATTTCATTTGTTAGTACAATGTACTGTATTCAATTTCATTTGTTTAGTACAATGTAGTGTATTCCAATTCATTTGTTTAGTACAAGTTCAATTATTTTTGTCAATGTAGTGTATTTCAATTCATTTGTTTAGTACAATGTCGATTATTTTTGTCAATGTACTACTCCCTCCTATTCACACCATTGTTCCCCCTTCACATTTGACACAAATTTTAAGGTTTTGAATAAAATAAGCAAAAGTAATGTAGTGGGGGTAAGGTGATTGGAGAGAGAGAATGTATTGTGGGGTATTATTGTGGAGTGAATTGATTAAAATAATTATTGTTGTGGGGTAAGGTGATTAAAATAAGGTAAAGTATGGGTATTGTGGGGTATTGTAGTGGGGTAATGTGATTAAAATAAGTATAAAAGTTTACCAAAAAAGGAAAGGGGGAAGGTATTGTGAATAGACGAAAATGGAAAGGGGGAACATTGCTCAGAATAGGAGGGAGTATATTCCAATTCGTTAGACCTCCATGCTCGTCGAAGAGGAAAAATTAGATGGGAAATGAGAGAAAATATTATAGAGAGATTAGAGAGAAAATATTAAAGAGAGATTAGAGACACAAAATGAGATGAGAAATGAGAGGTATAATTAGGGCTGAGCAAATTCTGGTCCGGACCGAAAAAATGGACCGGACCGGACCATTTGGTCTGGACCGAACCCGGACCGATTTATTTAGGTCCGGTCCTCGGTCCACACTTTTTGAAGTTTCGGTTTTCGGTCCGGTCCGGTCCAAGACCGGTTAATTTTGGTCCGGACCGAATGAACCAAAATATAGGTATTTTACGACTATTTGTCATAATTTTATAAAATAATCAAGTTTTTTATCGTCAAAACCAACTTTCTACACTAAATATGATGGTTATTTATGTTAAAGATGCTTTGATCAATTAGTTTATTTAACTTATAAAATAAATTTAAATTATTATATACTTAAAATAAAAAACTATTAATTTCGGTCCATTTAGGTCCAGGACCGGACCGGACCAAAAATTACGGGTTTGGTCCGGTCCAAGACCGAATTGTTTCGGTCCGGTCTTTGGTCCACCAAAATATTTTTTTCGGTATTTAGTCCGGTCCGGTCCGGTTTTGGACCAATGCTCACCCCTAGGTATAATTGTCAATAGCATACTAAGATTAGTAAAATGTGTATTGTGAAAATGAGTAACCCATTATTTATATAACTATTTTTTTGCAACTAAATAAACCAATACATGTAGTTTCTCACTACTTTCTCCCCCAAATTTTGAACTTTGAAAAAACAGTAGATTCACAAATTCACACAGATGAATTGATGAAGAACCCAGCGCATAATCAATCAATAGAATCAAAGATGAACACCAAAATTAGGGTTTGGTGGCCTACACATCTTTCATCATCATCATCTTCATCAAGTTGTTCAGTTTTATTCGGTTGGTTCATCTCTAACTCTCCTGCTTCTCTCGACATTGTTGTTGCTTTCGCTTTCAACCAACACTTTCTCTCTCTTCACTCTCCTTCCTCCGCTCTTCAGGTTCAATTTCTCTCTTCACTTTTTATTGTTATCTAAGTATCTACTTCATTGTTATTTGTGTTTATTAGTTTGATTATTATAATGTCTGCAAATTCCTGATTTGCAGTAGTTTATTGTTTCTTGATTTTAGTTTAATCGATTTATTTTGCATATTGATTTTTAGTGTAACTTCTTCACTTTGTAAGCTGATTTTATAGTTTATTATGATTTGATTTGTTTATAGCTTGTGCAAATTGTACAAGTTTATGCGCGAATTCTTGTATTTGGAGCTCGTTATCGCGATTTATAGTTATAAATCTTACTCCTCCGCGTTGCATATTTATATACTTGAGATTTCTTCGATTGTGTAACTAATCATATAGCTATTGTAATTTGCTTATGTTAGTTTGATTATAATGTCGACAATTTATAGAAGTTTAAGTGCGATTTCTTACTTGCATATGCCTTTATCATGATAAAAGCTCAAATTTAACTATTCTAATTTTGAAATATTACTTCTCCGCGTTGCATTTTTATAGACTTGAGATTTCTTCAATTGTTTAGCTTATCATATAGCTAATGTGATTGGCTTATGTTAGTGTCATTATACTGTCTGCAAACTGTAGAAGTCTGAGTGCGATTTTTTGTTTACGTAGGCCTTTATCATGACAAAAGCTCAAATTTCAGCGATTTTAAGTTTGAAATCTTACTCCTCGGAGTTGCAAAATTTTTTACTTGAGATTTCTGTAATTATTTACCTTATCATCTAGTTATTGTAATTTCTCTATGATTGCGTGCTTTTAATGTGTGAGAAATATAGTAATTTATGCGCGAATTTTTGTATGCGTAGTCCTTCATGGTGCTAGCTCAATTTTAACTATATTAGTTTTAGTATCCCTTGGCATTGCATTATTTTTAGTAATCGAGATCTCTACAACTTGTTAGGTTATCATCTACCTGTTGTCTTAGACTCGTTTAGAAATATCCAACACGAGTGCGTGACCAAGTGTTAGAGTTTTGCCATTTTTATGAAAAATGTGCATATTTTGGCTTAAAATGAGGTGTCGAAATGTCATATCCTTGTCGGAGTGTCGAGTGTCGGACACACAGGTACGTGGAGAAATCAGAAGAGTTGGAGTAACATAACCTGTTATATATTGTTTACGCTTAGTTACTGTAAATATACTGTCTGTAGAAGGTACGGAAGTTCACCCAAGTTATATTGAAACTTCAATATGTTGCTCAAATTCTGTAATGAGCTAATCTCGTTGTGCGAGTTTCAGGAAAACGACTCGTAGTTTAGACAGTTTGGCCACACCTACTGTAGTATAGGCTGAAGTAGCAGGTTGATTTGTCAAACTGATTGCATCGTCCTGCAACTACGTTTCTTATGTTATGAAGGGCAACCAAGGTGCTGTTTCATGATTACTCCACTCCCACTGTGGCAGATTAATGTATGTATTTTCAATGAAATGAATATACCTTGCAAGTGTCTAGTTGACTAGGTTAAAGGCTTTGGCAAAGTGGAATCTTCGTGTTGTTTTGATTTTTTTTGCTTTTAAATCTTTTTGCTATTCAAGAGCTACCTTCTAAAGCAATCTTTCCGGTTGGGAAATAAAAGGTAGCAATCGATCATGCGCATGAAGCAATGGCTGTTAGATTACAAGACAAGTCTAAGCTGACTCTTCTTGGTCTCTATGGCGCACCATCAAAGAATGTTTGTGTGATGTGCAAACTTAATATGGTCGACGGTAATCACAAGATGCCCTTTGATTCTCATGAGGCCTCCCACTATGATAGTAACTCTTCAGCAAATTCTATAAATTCGAGCTGTGCATTCTTTGAGGATGATGAGCTATCAAAGCAATACAAGCATGCTTATTCTCTTAACTCTTCATGGGTTCAGCTCATCGCAGGTGGTCAAACTTATTCTTCTAAAGAGACGTGTACTGTTCCTAAATTGCATCATCTGCACTGGAACTGGCAAGTGTTATCTTCTGTTGAACTCCACGTATGTAAGTCATTCTGTCTTACTGTTTCTTGTTCCATAGATTGGATACCATTTGTCCCACTTAGTTTCGGCTTCGAAGATTGCAGGTTATGGTTTATGAAACTCCCAGATATTGTAGCCATCATTTCTCCATAAACCCTTCTGATTCTAACTGCATGCCATTTTCTTCAAGAAGACCTAAGTGGATTGACAAGCTTTGTGAAAAGCCTCAACTAATTGAACTGGTCAGATGATCTGTAACCTTTTCATTCCCCCTGAAATGCAATTCGACTTCTGGTACAGTTGGCTTATTTAAACAATAAATATTTGAATTTACAGGATATGGTAATTGTAGCTATTAATAGTTCTGCAGCTGCAGAAGTTGAATTTAGCAGACATGTGCGGTCCCAAAAATCATATACCCGGCTATCTATTCTATGCACGTAAGCTTCTCTTGTGTTTTTTTTCAAGTTCTTTCATCATCTCCTTTCACTCGTATGATGAACATCTGGAAATGTTACAGGTTACTGAACCTTATCTGGAGGGTATTCGCCATTGTTGTGGCCACATTGTCCATGTCTCTGTATATTGTTCTTCAGTCATGCCACAAGTTTGCTAGATATGGATTGAAGTTTAGGATATGTGATGCAGTAGCAAATGTTTTTACTAACACATTGATAAACATCCAACTCCGAGGTCATCAGATACTCTATTGGCCAATCTTTCTTGACGATTCAGCCCTTAGGTAAGAGTAAGCTTATAACTGTGCCACTGTGTGTTAGCTTGTCACCTTTTCATATTTGATTCCTCGAATAAGCTATCCTATTTACCATTTCCATGCAAATTCTTAGTTATTTAAAAGCTGCTTGGGGTAGATAAAAATCAAATATGGTGTCCTAAATTGATGCAGCCTTGGGCTGTCTTGTCATGGTCTTATTTAACTTTTAACTAGCATATATACGTGAGCTTTGGACAACGGTTTTGCCTGTTATGGCAATGCCTTCTCCCCCTCCTTGGTAGATACTTATTTTCAGGTGTTTCTCCGTTTTTACGTATACAAATGAGTACGTGATTGGTCTTTGGTTTGTGATAACACTGTCAATCATCAAGTTTCTGTTACACATTGCTGGGGTTTCTCTTTCCT
The DNA here is from genome assembly GCA_022085475.1 of Heliosperma pusillum. Classification (NCBI taxonomy): domain Eukaryota; kingdom Viridiplantae; phylum Streptophyta; class Magnoliopsida; order Caryophyllales; family Caryophyllaceae; genus Heliosperma; species Heliosperma pusillum. The sequence goes on from JAIUZE010010794.1 coordinate 13,080, forward strand.
CTGCTCTTTTTGTTTTCTTTCATACTCCCCCCTTCCCAGTCATTTGATTACCGTTTCTTTTGGCACAAAGACAAAGGAGGTGGGAGGAGACCATTCTAGCTGTTGTTACTGAATGAGAAAAGAGCCAAAATGTAAGTGGATGACTAATTCATATACTAAAAGCTGTCTCAAAATAGAATGGCAAATAAGTGACCAAGACACCCCAAAAGTAGATCAGTAATTAAGTGATTTGGACATAGGGCGTTGTATATTGTAGATTTGTGTAATGTCTCACTGAAGTGTTCTATGCTTCTTTTCCACGTGAAATAGTACAATAGTGATGGTGCAAATTATGATATATGAATCTTCATATATTAAGGGCATTCCTTGTGGCATCTTAATTTTTTTTGTGATGTACACTTCTGGGTTTGTCAGGTCTCAAGCATGTGTTGAATTTGCGGAAAAAGCTGGCTTACGAAGGCATTCCTTGTGGTCATCTGCAATGGTTGATATTATTATGGGAAACTTGCTTGGATATGCTTTGTTAATCCATATAAATACTGTCAGCAGTTTGATTTTGAACTTTGCTTCCCACTTCACTGACGATGTTTTGCGTATGGGGTGTGTATGGCTGATGGGAGTCCCCGCGGGTTTCAAGCTGAACACTGAGCTTGCAGGAGTTCTGGGAGCTGTTTCTCTTAATGCTATCCAGATTTGGAGTACCTTATGGTTTTTGGCTGGGCATATATTTTATAATATTATCAGGGTTGTTGCTTTGTCGGGAATTCTTCTGGGAATGACTTCGTCTGCAGCTTTGATCATGGATATGATTGCAATAGCTGCATTCCATGTTCGGCTTCTCCATCAATTTGTTGGTTTCTTCTATTCACTTCAGATTGAAGCTTTAACAGCTTTATGGCGCCTTTTCAGGTTTTTTGTCAATGATCTTCTGCTATTTAATTTATAAAGCCTTTCAATATTGATATGGACGTGTATCCACTGCCTCTCTCTAAGTTTTTCATGGCAAACTGCATCCAAGTTGATTTATTAATGAGGCGTAGCATAACACTCAATGCACGTCAGCTTTATACTTAGCCTCGTTCTCACTTTGC
>JAIUZE010010795.1:0-30659 GCA_022085475.1 Heliosperma pusillum
TTAAGTCGTTTTCCACTAAAAGGGGCGCTAAGCTCAAGTGTGAAGTTCAGTCTACGTTAGGAACGAGTTCCGGGTCAAGCTCAACTTCAACCTTAAACCAATTGATTCCGCCTTTAGGCTGACCCAATTATTCGTAAAGAAATGACCTCTCCATAGGGAATAGGTTTCAACCTAGTGATTCTCTGCCGCATAAGCAACTACGTACCTTTCTTTAGAAGCCTTATCCTTATGTCGAGCTTAGCTTCGTTTGTTTCATACCTCTTAATTAATTGTAAAATTTTTTAATTCATTCATATATGAATACTTCTCTTTAACGTAGAATTAGTCTTCCGGGAAAGCGCAGTCAATCCACGAATCACCCTATCGTCGCCAGCGAATGAGTTCAAACTATCTTAGCATCTAAGCTTCTTAAGCCCGGCCATCATAAAGGAAGCAGGCTCGCCTAAAAGGAGTTTAAGCTCGAGTTCAAACTCCCTCGAATAAAAAAGCCCTTTACTTTCTTTTATATTCTATTAGTAAGTAAACGCCCTGCAATCTTTCTAAAGCGCTAACGAGCAAGAAAACTAAAGCAACAAGCGAGACAAGGCCTTAGTTAGCGCCCCTTATGTAGAACTCCAGTCTATAGCTACGCTATAGATAGGCTACCTTTCTTGCTGGGCGAGCGCACCCGATTCGAACTTTCCTAAGAAACATCCCCCGTTCAGTTGCTGAAAGATAAAGAGAAAGATATTTTTAATGGTGGAACAATTTTTAATCGACATGGCCACTAATATGTTCAATATTTGTGGTATTTTTTGTCTACCTCTCATAGTCTTAATAGTCTTGAGGGCTGGCCGCCTAAGGGGCTTGAATTCGGAGAATTCGAGTGAAAGACTGATGGACCTGTGTTTTGACACGGTCAAAGAACATATAAAGGACAGGGTAGAGAACTTACTCCGCGCCCATCATAATCATTATGATTTAGCTTTGCCGTCTGGTCAGAGGATTCAAGACGCAGTAGCCTTCCTCCATCAGGATTCAGAATCCTTGGAACAGCTGCTGCCTATTTTGAAGAATCTTACCGAATTGGGCATTTATAGCGTGGAGTTTCAACAAATTATACTATACTTATCGCAGTGAATATGGAGTATTTGGGCATGAGAGACCGTGCAGGAGCTACTACAATGTCTTGTGCGGAAGTACTTCTTTATTATAAGCGAGGACCGCCTTTTCTGTTACTGTCGTTTGGCTTGAATCTCGTTCCTTAGAAGGCTCGCAAGTTTTACGAAGTTACGTTGGAAATAAGGCTCCTCCCCGAAAATGCCTTTTTGAAGTTGGGGATAGAAAAAAGTCTTATGGATTCCTTCCGCACTGTTTCCTGTTTTAATTATAAATAGCCTAGCTGACAACCGCATTCTCTCGTATCAATCAAAAACATCCGTTCGAACCTCAGATCGGCCTTGATGAGGACGCCCAATAAGGCGAGCTCAACCTACTCCAGCAATTTAGGAGCCGTTGGTTGTACTAGTGATGATTTGATTTCAATTTTAGAAAGATTAGTTTAAAATGGACTTTCTTATATATGATTTTTCTTTAATTAATTAAATTGGATAGTGCTTTAAGATAAGAATGCTATTCAGTATTGTAGTCTGCCGCTGTATTACTTATGCTTTTTCTTCGATAAACATTAACAAAGGAATGGTAGCTCTAAGGACATCAAAGAAAAACAAACAACATAATGTGCAGCTCTTGCTTTCTGTTAACATCCTAAATCAGTAAATGGGTAAAAAAGCAATTGGATATGTAGTTTTAGGCATTAATAACGAGTAGTTAGCCCAGTCTGTTTTAACCCAATTGATTCCCCATTTCATAAGGCGCTGGAAGAGCTCAAGGTAGAGTGGGCTATGTATGGTGTAGTTCCAATACAAAATAAGTTTCATTAATAACTTTATGTTCTGAAATATAAGAAGCTTAAAGCTTAAGAAGTCGCGTTCTCTTCTCTTACGTTATTTATTGAGTTTGGTTTTGTAATATAAGGACGACAATCCTATATCCTATCTTATTTATGAGACTACTGCTTAATCACTATCTTAATCACCTAGATATATAACTAGTAAGGTTAATGCGCCTTTTCTAACTCTGACAGAATGAATCTATCTTCCTATGCCTTGCAATGAGTTCTCTTGAAATGAAGATGGCTATCCAGTATAGTTTAGCATTAAATATAAGCTGGGATCAGATAGGGTCACCCGGAATATAAGGGGAAAGCGCTGGATATTATAGATGAGAATCCCCTGAAGATGAAGATACTGGCACTTGGGAAAGAGATGATGCTGGATCTTTGCTTGATGAAAGGATTTAAATTCTGACTGAGATTGCTCGGGATCCCCGGTTCACACTTCGATTATTGCCCCTTAGGAATTGGAATGCTAAGACTTTTAATAGAGCAAAATGGCCACTGGAGTGATCTCACCCAATTCCTAAAGTGACGTAAAAAAGAAATTATCCCTATATGGTCTGTGCGCTCTGAAGTTCCTTTTGTTTGGGTCTGAAGAAGTAGGCTTGACTCCCGCTTCTTGGCACAGTTGCCTCGGAAACATATTATAGTCTCCTCTTGAGCTTGGGATCTTCCTTGCCCCCTTGCATTGATCATCTCGTCCGGACGACTCCCCCTGAGTGCCCTTTCGGTTCACCGGTTCGGTTGCTAGAGCTGAAACAAAGATTAGCCTCGGCTTTCGAGGGGATTCGAACCTCAGAGAAAGCAACTTTGGTTCTACTTGTTCTGGCTTCTGAGGGAGCAGCTGCCTCCTTCATCGCATGCCACACGCCTTGCTAGAGCCCGCTTATAGAGCCCACTAGCCGGTTTTGGGGTGCCGGGTCGCTGCCATTAGGAGGTTGGCCACTGATTTGGACAGACTTACCTTTAGTCTGGTTATGAACGACGCGCTGACAGGTCTTACGATTACCAAGCCAGCGGAGAGTCAGTGATCTCTTGTTCCGTAGCGCCCTCTTGAATATAGAGGCTAGGAAAGCCTTGGGATGAGCTCGTTTCAATCAATTAGCAAACAATAACTTTCAAGTTGCGCAATTGATTTTGTTTGACTCGACTAAATGGGACTTCTTTCCTACCATTTGCCTAATAGATTGAGTAAGATTACTCTTTCTCTTTCTATACGAAATACCTTTCGCCCACTCTGTATGTATTTTTTATGAATTGATCCTCTTTTACCCAATCTAAATCAGGCCTAGGATCATACGTCAGCCATTCCCTGGCCCGAGATGCTTACTTGTTATGAAAGGCATTCCTCCTCCTTTATTCTTGTATTCTTGTGGGATCAAAGTCTATAAAGAAGTCTTCCTATTCGGGAGTAGTCTCTGACTTCATAAGATCGGGGAGCGAGCTTGAGTTTATACCTTCTCAGTTCTACCCTTGCCAAGATGGGGGATCTCGTCATCAATTTATCAATTCTTCTTAATTCCAAATTATAGGCAACAGAAATTCATAGAATTGTAACAGATGTCCGGATCGTAAGGACCAGAAGGTAGTTAGCGAGAGGGGTAAAACTTCTTATCTTGGATGCATGCATGGAAGCCCCCCCGTCTTTCTTGATAGCACGATTGAGAAGTCAACCTCAATTCAGAGAGTTCAGTGAAGAAGGGAAGAATGACAGAATTTCAACCTCGAATTGCGTATAGAAAGAGAAAGCCTATTTCGTTCACAGCCTTCTTCTAGATTTCGGCTAAAATCAAAAATCAATGGAGTTGGTATGGTTTTCGCAAAGAGATTCCCCCAATACAAATAAGAATCCAAATAAGGTATGGACGTATTGATCTACTTACCCCATTACCCGCTTACTCGCGCTATAAGTAGTGATGGCATGAACGAGCTGCTCTTCCAGTTATTGGAATAAACCCTCGGTTCTTTATACTCGCTCGGTAGGTAGTATTGGACATTTAGAATTAGCATAGGTGATCTCTCTAATAGAAATTGACTTATTCTTATCTACGATATTATTTGGTGCAAGAGAACGGTGACAAATAGGGCAATTCCAGCATAGTTAAGGAGTCACTTCCCCGCTATAGTAGAAGCTGTCTGAAATGCTTTTTCGATATCTGCTTTTGCTGTTGAAACAGGATCTCTTTATTCTTTAGAAAGCTCCTATAGTAATGTTTCCTTGCTCGAGTTCTTAACTTTTGTTTGATAAAAATGCGCCAAGTGGGCTTTTCATGATGTAAACTGGGATTAAATTCTCGAGCAGTAGGAATGAGAGTGCAATACTCCAAGATGCTACTTATGGGCCATAGCTCTCTACTATTCCTATACTATAAGAACAAAGGACTACAAGCGTCAACATCTATCTAACGCGCCCCGTAACTCCACTCGCTCCATTTCATAGCTTACTTTTCCTTTAGTAATTCTATTACTATAGATGGGGCAGGTCTCTCCTTTAAGCATCTGACTAGCAGCACAACAACTGTAAAGATCTCTGATCAGCCGCAGCATACCCGCTTCCTTCACTAACAACTCACTATATAGCTTACGTTCGCTCCAGCATTTTTTTGAATACAGATCTACATCATATATGAATCCTGGGGCATTGGTTCTTTCCCATACATAAGAAGCTTCCTTAACAACTTGAAAGACCATTAGAACTATGTCTTCGTGAGAAGCACGTGCTCTTACCTTTCCTATGCTAGGCTAGTTATTGACGATCTGTGGGTCCTTCTATATCTCCTGCCCTACTCTACCGCTCGTCGCGATAAGTCTCTATTCTATAATATAGGAAAACGACTTAGTCATCTAAGGACAGCCGCTTGGGAACAATAATTAAAGAAGCAAGTAAAACAACAGGAATGCCCCAGTTCTTCCATTGAAGTTTATCTTGCCGCTTCCTGTGATCCTGAAAAAGGCCCTGGTAGAATCGGAGTCACCGGACGATGATTTGACATCTGTTTGTAAGGCTTAAACCATATATTTTAATGAGAAGACCTTAGAAGCTCACTTGTGAAGGCTTTTCAACCTACCTACTTCATATCGGATTTTTACTTTGACTGCTGCTTACTCCTATAGGGATGCTACCATTATGACTTCCTGTTCTACTTGATCGGTATTATATATTATATATTTGAGTAACTAACTCCTAAGCAAGAGAGAAAGCAGCTAATGCTTTTCATGGAAGAAAGAGTATAGTATAGAAAGTAACAGGAATCTACTACACAACGATTGGCTGGAACGGTATCGCCGAGACCATCTGTAGCTGGAATACCACCTTGCACTTTAATAAGGTAGTTCGTCTCATCTCCTACCTATACGTATATAAGGAGGGTCTATTCAGAATGGGAGAGCTCGGCTACTCCACCCGCTCTTTCTCTAACGGATGTGGTGGTATTCGGCCAATCTCCTACTCTGATATGGGGAAGCAACTCGTTGATGAAACCCTGCTTTTGCGAGACCTGAGCCCCTGTCTTTATTGGGACGGGCCTAAATGAAGGATCTCCAATCGAGGTCTCCGTTGAAGCATATGAAGAGATGTCAAAGCAAAGCGCTTCGCCTTACGTTTCTTACACGAGCTTCCCCTTCTACTTTAGAAAAGGGTTCCTACTAAACAAGTCTTACAAACGAGATTAGTATTACTGAGAAAGGGTCTCTTCTTATATTATAGTCCGAGAGCACGGCACGCACAGCTACAGCCGATGATTTAATCTTTCTTATTATAATATATATTATATATTGCATTGGAGTAGCCGCGTAAAGTCATAAACTAAATTACCCACTTACTCAGTGGTTAAAAGCATAGACACTTCTCTCGTCCTTGGTTCTTATGGGAATACAGCTCAAACAGTTATAGCCTAAAGATTATAAACAATTACACCTAGGGTTTCCGTTCCATTAAACTGTAACTAGCTTTCCTTTGAAGGTGTTGTTTTTGCCTATGGACATTGGTTCAACGCACCAAATATGGTTATTTTATTCCCTACTAAGAAGCGCTAAGCATCTCTTGCATCCGTCTTACAATCTATGGGAATCCTCCAATCTTTTATAGTTCTTATTCGTCTACTCTACTACTCCCGCCCTACGGACTATACATCCCTCTTGCTCACTCTCGTTCTAGGCAAGAAACCTATGCTCCTATAGAATAGATTATGATCTACCGGTGACTGACTACTTTGTTTATGTATTGGAAAGGCTGCTGCTTCCTTTACTAGAGGTTAATTTTCTTATGAAAAACAGGCTTATGAGTTGGTTAACAGGGGATTTGATTTACCCTAAAAAGAACGAAAAGAGTTCTAGGCTCCGAAATAGACCGCTCTTTCCCTTTTCCTTGAAAAGAAGGTAATTTCTACCCGAAAAAGGGGATTGGGGCGTCAACAGATTCCGAAGAGGCTAGTGAATCTAGATCCCCAGGAATCCTTTTCGTTTCGACTGATTCTTCCTCCGTTCCAGACTACGCAATTGAAGCAGGTAACGATCCCGCTTTTGAAGTTGAACCCCAACCCCGTTTTTGATCCTTACTTAGTCTAATTCTCATGCTCCCCAGTTGTTGCTTTGACTAGCGCATCTATTCCTGGCGCTGGCAAGTCAACCCTACTTTTAGAGTGGCAAGGTTCTTCGCCTTGGATGAGTGAGAGTATGCGTATCAGGATGGGCCCGTGGACTAGCAAGAGAATGTCCCTCCCTAAATAAGATTATAGAATAGTCATATATAAGACAAAAGGATCAGGGTTTAGCCGCATGAAAATAGGAGAGTAGAATAGGAGTCTTGGCCAACCTGACAGTCGAACAGAACCTGCTCGCCACTTTCATATATAATAGAGCAACTCGTCTCTTCATTCGCTCCCTCTTATTAGAAGCTTTCGCTCGTCCCTTATTAGAACGGGGGACTACCTACCCTGTTGTCGTTTCTGATGATTCGCTCCCTCTTATTAGAAGCTTTGGGCGAGCTCGTCTACTGGCAAAGATTCCGCTCTCGTCGTTTCGCTTGTGTAGAATGGTACGGTATCGACAGTAGAATCGTGGGGGATTGATTACGAGTTAGCATGTGAATCGCTAAAAGCCTATCCTTGTTTGGGCGCAGCACTTGCTTTCTTTTAAAAAGCTAAATCCCTTGATTGAATTCCAATCCTGATTTCATGCCCCCTATGGTTTGATGGTTGAATTTTGACTTAAAATAAGAGAAGGATAGACAATTAAGAAAAAGATGCGGGGCAGATAGCCCAATTGTGATCCACCCACGCTTTGCCGATCGAGAAGGAGTCTTCGAACAAGCAGAGGAAGGCGAGGCAGTCCCTGATTTCATAAGCATGAAGATGAAGTTCAAGCTCACAAAGATCAGACTTTCGCTTGATTCCTTTGATTGGCATGAAGTCAAAGGCTAGTTCTCAGTGCGTGCGGGGACAGGTTCGCATTCGATGAAAACACAGGTGCATGCAGCAATGGCCGAGGCAAGCTCTGGGTCGTCAGCGTCAGATTTTATCCAACAATGAAGTGAACGCCTGAAAGGACTGGCTTGGTGTCTTTGAGTTAGCCCGCCCCTATTAAACAATGTTCAGCAAAGAAGACAGGGACAGGAAAGAAAGATGTCCGGGAAGAAAGAAAGAGGCGGATCTTCCATGACCAGCACCATGCATTTGGCAAAGCAAGGTCTTCCGGCACCACGACCAGCACCATGCAAGGTCTTCCAGGACCAGGACCAGCAGGTGGATTCCGAGAACATGAGCCAGGCTAAAGATTCCCAGTAAAGTTGAGGGATGAGGCAGACAATGAAGCCCCTGTTGCAGAATAAGCGGATACAGCGATCGCAGGATATGAAGCGAGGAGTAGGGTAAGCCGCTGTTGGTGATGGAAACAAGGATTCCACCTATATATAGCGCATCTTGCCTCGCCTTGTCTATCTAACCTTGTCAAATAGGGCACCTTTGGCTACTTATAGCGTAGCGAAGAAAGCAACTTCCGAAGAAGAGAGATTATGATCCAGGGACGAGAAAGGCAATGACTTTCCTTGAACTAGACTTTCCCTGCCTCCCTCCCTACCTACACCAGCATACCTTGGCTTAGACCTATAGAAAGAGGGCTTTAGAGTAGAGTTATTCTTGAGACCGAGTGAAGAGAAAGAAAACTGCTAGAAAAAAACCGTTAGTGAAGTTACGGTAAGTTCATGAATTCAATCCTTCTTGCTCTGGTAGTTCTTCTCGGGCGGTACTCTTGCTCTTCCTGGGTCCTTATTTTCCGGCTAGGATGCGGATGAGGAATCAAACTCCTGTTGCTGTTATGGCTAGTGCGATAAGCTCGTAGGTCAGTGGTTCAATCTATACTTTCCGTAAGCGGTTTAAGTAAGAAAAGGAAAGAGAGCCAGCTAGCCAAGTTGCTGTTCTCTAGTAGTGGTATCGTCTATCTCTGCTTTCTCTCGTACTATCGCTTTCGGCTTTTAGCTGTCGGGAAAGCAGCTCATGAATTAATTCCTTCAGCCCGGCAAGTGGCTTTGCTTAGAGAGTCCGTACTTAAAGTTCCAGCTGTAAGTGGTCGTAGAGACACTTGAGGGGCATCAAGATGAAATGACCGAAGTAAGAAAAGGATTTGGAGAGCGACATGGCGAGCACGGCGGAGGTGCTCAAGGCCCAAACGGCCGAGGTAGTGGCTACCATGACTGCCGAAATTGCGTTGCTCCGCAACAAGCAAAGATCGGCACTCGAAGGCTTGAGGAGCAGCCCTCAAAAGGGAAAGCGTAGGTATATTTATCGACAGATTGTGGTTGGAAAGGAGGAGTTGCTTTCTTCCCTGAGTTCGCTTGCTGCCCCGAACGTAGCAGTGTAGACAGGAAATCGAAGTTGATGTTTGAAAGAAGCTCAATTCGGTGAGGGAATCCCTAGTAAAGCTTCCCGTCCCCTGCTCGCACAGGACATGTGGAACTTCTTTGATTCGACTTCCTTATCCCCACATGAGCCTACATCCTTTAAGTAAAGGAAGCTAGTGAGGACAGTAGTTTGGTTTTTTCTATGAAAGATGAGTATGCCGCTCTTCCGCAGAAAAAGACTTGGTCTTTAGTGCCATATGAACTTTCTATGAACGTTGTTGGATGTCGCCGGTCTACAAAAAATTGAAATTAAATTTAGGAGCGTGCTGATGGTTGGATAGAGCGCTATAAGGCGGCGACTAGTGGCCAAAGGTACACACAGCAGGAAGGTCTTTCTTTTTTACTAGACTTTCAGTCTTGTAGTTAAAGCTACTACTATACGTATACGGACGGATTTTTTTTTCAGTTGCTGTCACTCGTGGATGGCCTCAAAAACTCGGTCCAAAAACCTTGTGTCATTTCATTCTTCGCGAGCAGCCAATCTATCCAATCTCTCTTATTCTTTTTAAAGTTTTGGAATCAGACATTCTTTACAGACTTTATTTCTGTAGCTATTGTCTCTATAGGAACCCCCACTTTTAGCATTTAACATAACAGCAACAGCGAAGTAAGCAATGCTTTGTTATTATATTACCTCGACCTTCCGTCTCGTGACTAAGAAGAGGGAGTGACAGCCTTCACCAACGTTCGATCCTGCTTGTTCTAACGCGAGCCCCGCTTCCTTTTCGAGACCCTACCTAAGGACTTCCTTCGCACCCGATCTTCCTGGGCCGCTTGCTTTTACTAAGGATTCAGATTTAATTGATCAGTTAGCATTTTACTGATTATTATGAAGAAGATGCTTCTTGCTCAGTCTATAAATTTTTTTGTTTTGACGAAGTGAAAGGCATATAAGCATATCATATAGAGGCAGGCAGGGGAAGAAGTTTAAGAGACAGATCAAAAATAGCAGAAAACAATAACAATAAAGAATCCCTTTTTATTTTTAATTCCCGAGCTTTGGCATCGATAATAGTGGACAGATAAGTCACGACAAACAGATCGTACTTGATATCTAAAATCCCGAGTCGCTAAGTGAAGCATGGGCTGTATCGACAGAAGTCTCTTTTTATGTTTCCTCTTTGTATTTAGTATTGGTATTGAATTTAACACGAAACGAAGCTTCAATGACATAATCAACTGCGCCAGAGAGTAGAGTAGTTCAAGATCATTATCTTGTATACCATAATTATAAATTCTAGTAGATGAATAAGCGATTCTCGATGCGAAGATTTCCGCCTCTATATTATATTCAATAAATTAAATAGCAATGAAAGAGTTACACGAAAGCCAACCAATAGGATCTTCTTCTTGCACTTCATTTACTAGGGCTGGGTGTCCAGTAGAGTGGCCCGATGCGATGCTTCGAGTAAATCCTTGCTCGTCCGCTACGTATCCTGAACTCTGCTCCTTATCTAACATAATATATGCGAGATGTTTCACTAACCCTGCTCGTGACGTAGCGTAGACTGTAATAGCATATATCTTTATATATATATGGTATGGGTTTTAGCCAACTGATCAATACCTCCGCAATCTCATCTTCGGATGCAGCCGGCACAATCTCTTCCTGATGGAGCGTGTTGTTGGGGGATTAAATTGCATTGCGAGTTAAAAAAGTATGCTGTGAAATTTAATCAAACCAGGAAAAAGGGTTACCAACATGGTGCGTTTAGTAAATACTGCCATTTTTTACCTACTTTTATCTCAAAAATCATAAGAGAGAGAGAACACGCCATGCTGGGCTGTTTTAACTATTAGTCAAGGAAGGAAAAAAGTCCCAAGGCAGATTCAAGGAATAAATTAATATAATAGGTTTTGCAGCGCGTGGGCGGTCTTTGTTGTGTTGCTAGAATTATAATATATATGTGATCCTTCTTTGTTTAGCCTAAATTGTGGTGAGGGCACCTAATATGTCGGAGCAGTCCCACCCAGTATATGGACCAGCCCCTCTTTTAAACCCAATCTTAGAAACGAAGATTTTATAACTCCAATCGCCATCTTATAAATGAATCTTCGGGAGGTGCTGTCTCCTCAGCCCGCTTTTCTGAACCACTCTTCTTCTCTTGCTATTTGTGTATAATAAGGTAAGGATTGAATAAGCTTTAGTGGTTGAAAGAAGGGTTATGGCTTGTATGGGAAACGGAACTTTAGTAGTAGTAATGCCACGTTTGAGGCTTTCCTCTTAAAAATTTCTTGAATGGAGGGAATCCTCCTCTTGAAAGTCTAGTATCCTATTAAGTTAAGAAGAGAACCTGTAGCATTGATGCCCTTTGATTTCGTACGAATACGAATCGTCTATATTGTTCGACCTCAGGAAGAAGCTGTTTACACCTCGCGACTTGCTAGGATGGATGGGTTGTTTACTGACTCAACAATAGGGAGTTGAAGGGATCGCCCGACTAATAAGGAGAGGATGCGAAGCTGGCTTATGGGAATAAGCAAGCACTAAGAATATAATATCTGCCAGCCCTAGGAACTCTCGATCGGGCTTTCCAGAAGAAGGGGCAGCTCTTAGAGTCCGGGAAAGGGCTCGCTTGAAAAGAAGGACTGACCTTTCGGAGTTAGTTAAATAAAGCTTACAAATCAGGACCTGGCTCGAACTTCAATAGCATAGTCTCTACCAAAGGAATCGAATCACTGACGCCTTTCCTGTTATTCCGGGAATTAAATTAAGGTAGGGGTATCCCGTCGACCAAAGAAAGCAAAGCTGACTTGACCGGCACGGGAGAGGTATGAAATGCTCGACCGATAGGGAGAGGGAGTTTAAAGGAGGGAAAGCATCCATCTACTCAGCTTTTGTAAGAGGTATTACACCAGGAGAATAAGCAGAAAGATAATTTATTCCTGTGTGCGAGTTAAGTCGTTTTCCACTAAAAGGGGCGCTAAGCTCAAGTGTGAAGTTCAGTCTACGTTAGGAACGAGTTCCGGGTCAAGCTCAACTTCAACCTTAAACCAATTGATTCCGCCTTTAGGCTGACCCAATTATTCGTAAAGAAATGACCTCTCCATAGGGAATAGGTTTCAACCTAGTGATTCTCTGCCGCATAAGCAACTACGTACCTTTCTTTAGAAGCCTTATCCTTATGTCGAGCTTAGCTTCGTTTGTTTCATACCTCTTAATTAATTGTAAAATTTTTTAATTCATTCATATATGAATACTTCTCTTTAACGTAGAATTAGTCTTCCGGGAAAGCGCAGTCAATCCACGAATCACCCTATCGTCGCCAGCGAATGAGTTCAAACTATCTTAGCATCTAAGCTTCTTAAGCCCGGCCATCATAAAGGAAGCAGGCTCGCCTAAAAGGAGTTTAAGCTCGAGTTCAAACTCCCTCGAATAAAAAAGCCCTTTACTTTCTTTTATATTCTATTAGTAAGTAAACGCCCTGCAATCTTTCTAAAGCGCTAACGAGCAAGAAAACTAAAGCAACAAGCGAGACAAGGCCTTAGTTAGCGCCCCTTATGTAGAACTCCAGTCTATAGCTACGCTATAGATAGGCTACCTTTCTTGCTGGGCGAGCGCACCCGATTCGAACTTTCCTAAGAAACATCCCCCGTTCAGTTGCTGAAAGATAAAGAGAAAGATATTTTTAATGGTGGAACAATTTTTAATCGACATGGCCACTAATATGTTCAATATTTGTGGTATTTTTTGTCTACCTCTCATAGTCTTAATAGTCTTGAGGGCTGGCCGCCTAAGGGGCTTGAATTCGGAGAATTCGAGTGAAAGACTGATGGACCTGTGTTTTGACACGGTCAAAGAACATATAAAGGACAGGGTAGAGAACTTACTCCGCGCCCATCATAATCATTATGATTTAGCTTTGCCGTCTGGTCAGAGGATTCAAGACGCAGTAGCCTTCCTCCATCAGGATTCAGAATCCTTGGAACAGCTGCTGCCTATTTTGAAGAATCTTACCGAATTGGGCATTTATAGCGTGGAGTTTCAACAAATTATACTATACTTATCGCAGTGAATATGGAGTATTTGGGCATGAGAGACCGTGCAGGAGCTACTACAATGTCTTGTGCGGAAGTACTTCTTTATTATAAGCGAGGACCGCCTTTTCTGTTACTGTCGTTTGGCTTGAATCTCGTTCCTTAGAAGGCTCGCAAGTTTTACGAAGTTACGTTGGAAATAAGGCTCCTCCCCGAAAATGCCTTTTTGAAGTTGGGGATAGAAAAAAGTCTTATGGATTCCTTCCGCACTGTTTCCTGTTTTAATTATAAATAGCCTAGCTGACAACCGCATTCTCTCGTATCAATCAAAAACATCCGTTCGAACCTCAGATCGGCCTTGATGAGGACGCCCAATAAGGCGAGCTCAACCTACTCCAGCAATTTAGGAGCCATTGGTTGTACTAGCGATGATTTGATTTCAATTTTAGAAAGATTAGTTTAAAATGGACTTTCTTATATATGATTTTTCTTTAATTAATTAAATTGGATAGTGCTTTAAGATAAGAATGCTATTCAGTATTGTAGTCTGCCTCTGTATTACTTATGCTTTTTCTTCGATAAACATTAACAAAGGAATGGTAGCTCTAAGGACATCAAAGAAAAACAAACAACATAATGTGCAGCTCTTGCTTTCTGTTAACATCCTAAATCAGTAAATGGGTAAAAAAGCAATTGGATCTGTAGTTTTAGGCATTAATAACGAGTAGTTAGCCCAGTCTGTTTTAACCCAATTGATTCCCCATTTCATAAGGCGCTGGAAGAGCTCAAGGTAGAGTGGGCTATGTATGCTGTAGTTCCAATACAAAATAAGTTTCATTAATAACTTTATGTTCTGAAATATAAGAAGCTTAAAGCTTAAGAAGTCGCGTTCTCTTCTCTTACGTTATTTATTGAGTTTGGTTTTGTAATATAAGGACGACAATCCTATATCCTATCTTATTTATGAGACTACTGCTTAATCACTATCTTAATCACCTAGATATATAACTAGTAAGGTTAATGCGCCTTTTCTAACTCTGACAGAATGAATCTATCTTCCTATGCCTTGCAATGAGTTCTCTTGAAATGAAGATGGCTATCCAGTATAGTTTAGCATTAAATATAAGCTGGGATCAGATAGGGTCACCCGGAATATAAGGGGAAAGCGCTGGATATTATAGATGAGAATCCCCTGAAGATGAAGATACTGGCACTTGGGAAAGAGATGATGCTGGATCTTTGCTTGATGAAAGGATTTAAATTCTGACTGAGATTGCTCGGGATCCCCGGTTCACACTTCGATTATTGCCCCTTAGGAATTGGAATGCTAAGACTTTTAATAGAGCAAAATGGCCACTGGAGTGATCTCACCCAATTCCTAAAGTGACGTAAAAAAGAAATTATCCCTATATGGTCTGTGCGCTCTGAAGTTCCTTTTGTTTGGGTCTGAAGAAGTAGGCTTGACTCCCGCTTCTTGGCACAGTTGCCTCGGAAACATATTATAGTCTCCTCTTGAGCTTGGGATCTTCCTTGCCCCCTTGCATTGATCATCTCGTCCGGACGACTCCCCCTGAGTGCCCTTTCGGTTCACCGGTTCGGTTGCTAGAGCTGAAACAAAGATTAGCCTCGGCTTTCGAGGGGATTCGAACCTCAGAGAAAGCAACTTTGGTTCTACTTGTTCTGGCTTCTGAGGGAGCAGCTGCCTCCTTCATCGCATGCCACACGCCTTGCTAGAGCCCGCTTATAGAGCCCACTAGCCGGTTTTGGGGTGCCGGGTCGCTGCCATTAGGAGGTTGGCCACTGATTTGGACAGACTTACCTTTAGTCTGGTTATGAACGACGCGCTGACAGGTCTTACGATTACCAAGCCAGCGGAGAGTCAGTGATCTCTTGTTCCGTAGCGCCCTCTTGAATATAGAGGCTAGGAAAGCCTTGGGATGAGCTCGTTTCAATCAATTAGCAAACAATAACTTTCAAGTTGCGCAATTGATTTGGTTTGACTCGACTAAATGGGACTTCTTTCCTACCATTTGCCTAATAGATTGAGTAAGATTACTCTTTCTCTTTCTATACGAAATACCTTTCGCCCACTCTGTATGTATTTTTTATGAATTGATCCTCTTTTACCCAATCTAAATCAGGCCTAGGATCATACGTCAGCCATTCCCTGGCCCGAGATGCTTACTTGTTATGAAAGGCATTCCTCCTCCTTTATTCTTGTATTCTTGTGGGATCAAAGTCTATAAAGAAGTCTTCCTATTCGGGAGTAGTCTCTGACTTCATAAGATCGGGGAGCGAGCTTGAGTTTATACCTTCTCAGTTCTACCCTTGCCAAGATGGGGGATCTCGTCATCAATTTATCAATTCTTCTTAATTCCAAATTATAGGCAACAGAAATTCATAGAATTGTAACAGATGTCCGGATCGTAAGGACCAGAAGGTAGTTAGCGAGAGGGGTAAAACGTCTTATCTTGGATGCATGCATGGAAGCCCCCCCGTCTTTCTTGATAGCACGATTGAGAAGTCAACCTCAATTCAGAGAGTTCAGTGAAGAAGGGAAGAATGACAGAATTTCAACCTCGAATTGCGGATAGAAAGAGAAAGCCTATTTCGTTCACAGCCTTCTTCTAGATTTCGGCTAAAATCAAAAATCAATGGAGTTGGTATGGTTTTCGCAAAGAGATTCCCCCAATACAAATAAGAATCCAAATCAGGTATGGACGTATTGATCTACTTACCCCATTACCCGCTTACTCGCGCTATAAGTAGTGATGGCATGAACGAGCTTCTCTTCCAGTTATTGGAATAAACCCTCGGTTCTTTATACTCGCTCGGTAGGTAGTATTGGACATTTAGACTTAGCATAGGTGATCTCTCTAATAGAAATTGACTTATTCTTATCTACGATATTATTTGGTGCAAGAGAACGGTGACAAATAGGGCAATTCCAGCATAGTTAAGGCGTCACTTCCCCGCTATAGTAGAAGCTGTCTGAAATGCTTTTTCGATATCTGCTTTTGCTGTTGAAACAGGATCTCTTTATTCTTTAGAAAGCTCCTATAGTAATGTTTCCTTGCTCGAGTTCTTAACTTTTGTTTGATAAAAATGCGCCAAGTGGGCTTTTCATGATGTAAACTGGGATTAAATTCTCGAGCAGTAGGAATGAGAGTGCAATACTCCAAGATGCTACTTATGGGCCATAGCTCTCTACTATTCCTATACTATAAGAACAAAGGACTACAAGCGTCAACATCTATCTAACGCGCCCCGTAACTCCACTCGCTCCATTTCATAGCTTACTTTTCCTTTAGTAATTCTATTACTATAGATGGGGCAGGTCTCTCCTTTAAGCATCTGACTAGCAGCACAACAACTGTAAAGATCTCTGATCAGCCGCAGCATACCCGCTTCCTTCACTAACAACTCACTATATAGCTTACGTTCGCTCCAGCATTTTTTTGAATACAGATCTACATCATATATGAATCCTGGGGCATTGGTTCTTTCCCATACATAAGAAGCTTCCTTAACAACTTGAAAGACCATTAGAACTATGTCTTCGTGAGAAGCACGTGCTCTTACCTTTCCTATGCTAGGCTAGTTATTGACGATCTGTGGGTCCTTCTATATCTCCTGCCCTACTCTACCGCTCGTCGCGATAAGTCTCTATTCTATAATATAGGAAAACGACTTAGTCATCTAAGGACAGCCGCTTGGGAACAATAATTAAAGAAGCAAGTAAAACAACAGGAATGCCCCAGTTCTTCCATTGAAGTTTATCTTGCCGCTTCCTGTGATCCTGAAAAAGGCCCTGGTAGAATCGGAGTCACCGGACGATGATTTGACATCTGTTTGTAAGGCTTAAACCATATATTTTAATGAGAAGACCTTAGAAGCTCACTTGTGAAGGCTTTTCAACCTAACTACTTCATATCGGATTTTTACTTTGACTGCTGCTTACTCCTATAGGGATGCTACCATTATGACTTCCTGTTCTACTTGATCGGTATTATATATTATATATTTGAGTAACTAACTCCTAAGCAAGAGAGAAAGCAGCTAATGCTTTTCATGGAAGAAAGAGTATAGTATAGAAAGTAACAGGAATCTACTACACAACGATTGTCTGGAACGGTATCGCCGAGACCATCTGTAGCTGGAATACCACCTTGCACTTTAATAAGGTAGTTCGTCTCATCTCCTACCTATACGTATATAAGGAGGGTCTATTCAGAATGGGAGAGCTCGGCTACTCCACCCGCTCTTTCTCTAACGGATGTGGTGGTATTCGGCCACTCTCCTACTCTGATATGGGGAAGCAACTCGTTGATGAACCCCTGCTTTTGCGAGAACTGAGCCCCTGTCTTTATTGGGACGGGCCTAAATGAAGGATCTCCAATCGAGGTCTCCGTTGAAGCCTATGAAGAGATGTCAAAGCAAAGCGCTTCGCCTTACGTTTCTTACACGAGCTTCCCCTTCTACTTTAGAAAAGGGTTCCTACTAACCAAGTCTTACAAAAGAGATTAGTATTACTGAGAAAGGGTCTCTTCTTATATTATAGTCCGAGAGCACGGCACGCACAGCTACAGCCGATGATTTAATCTTTCTTATTATAATATATATTATATATTGCATTGGAGTAGCCGCGTAAAGTCATAAACTAAATTACCCACTTACTCAGTGGTTAAAAGCATAGACACTTCTCTCGTCCTTGGTTCTTATGGGAATACAGCTCAAACAGTTATAGCCTAAAGATTATAAACAATTACACCTAGGGTTTCCGTTCCATTAAACTGTAACTAGCTTTCCTTTGAAGGTGTTGTTTTTGCCTATGGACATTGGTTCAACGCACCAAATATGGTTATTTTATTCCCTACTAAGAAGCGCTAAGCATCTCTTGCATCCGTCTTACAATCTATGGGAATCCTCCACTCTTTTATAGTTCTTATTCGTCTACTCTACTACTCCCGCCCTACGGACTATACATCCCTCTTGCTCACTCTCGTTCTAGGCAAGAAACCTATGCTCCTATAGAATAGATTATGATCTACCGGGGACTGACTACTTTGTTTATGTATTGGAAAGGCTGCTGCTTCCTTTACTAGAGGTTAATTTTCTTATGAAAAACAGGCTTATGAGTTGGTTAACAGGGGATTTGATTTACCCTAAAAAGAACGAAAAGAGTTCTAGGCTCCGAAATAGACCGCTCTTTCCCTTTTCCTTGAAAAGAAGGTAATTTCTACCCGAAAAAGGGGATTGGGGCGTCAACAGATTCCGAAGAGGCTAGTGAATCTAGATCCCCAGGAATCCTTTTCGTTTCGACTGATTCTTCCTCCGTTCCAGACTACGCAATTGAAGCAGGTAACGATCCCGCTTTTGAAGTTGAACCCCAACCCCGTTTTTGATCCTTACTTAGTCTAATTCTCATGCTCACCAGTTGTTGCTTTGACTAGCGCATCTATTCCTGGCGCTGGCAAGTCAACCCTACTTTTAGAGTGGCAAGGTTCTTCGCCTTGGATGAGTGAGAGTATGCGTATCAGGATGGGCCCGTGGACTAGCAAGAGAATGTCCCTCCCTAAATAAGATTATAGAATAGTCATATATAAGACAAAAGGATCAGGGTTTAGCCGCATGAAAATAGGAGAGTAGAATAGGAGTCTTGGCCAACCTGACAGTCGAACAGAACCTGCTCGCCACTTTCATATATAATAGAGCAACTCGTCTCTTCATTCGCTCCCTCTTATTAGAAGCTTTCGCTCGTCCCTTATTAGACCGGGGGACTACCTACCCTGTTGTCGTTTCTGATGATTCGCTCCCTCTTATTAGAAGCTTTGGGCGAGCTCGTCTACTGGCAAAGATTCCGCTCTCGTCGTTTCGCTTGTGTAGAATGGTACGGTATCGACAGTAGAATCGTGGGGGATTGATTACGAGTTAGCATGTGAATCGCTAAAAGCCTATCCTTGTTTGGGCGCAGCACTTGCTTTCTTTTAAAAAGCTAAATCCCTTGATTGAATTCCAATCCTGATTTCATGCCCCCTATGGTTTGATGGTTGAATTTTGACTTAAAATAAGAGAAGGATAGACAATTAAGAAAAAGATGCGGGGCAGATAGCCCAATTGTGATCCACCCACGCTTTGCCGATCGAGAAGGAGTCTTCGAACAAGCAGAGGAAGGCGAGGCAGTCCCTGATTTCATAAGCATGAAGATGAAGTTCAAGCTCACAAAGATCAGACTTTCGCTTGATTCCTTTGATTGGCATGAAGTCAAAGGCTAGTTCTCAGTGCGTGCGGGGACAGGTTCGCATTCGATGAAAACACAGGTGCATGCAGCAATGGCCGAGGCAAGCTCTGGGTCGTCAGCGTCAGATTTTATCCAACAATGAAGTGAACGCCTGAAAGGACTGGCTTGGTGTCTTTGAGTTAGCCCGCCCCTATTAAACAATGTTCAGCAAAGAAGACAGGGACAGGAAAGAAAGATGTCCGGGAAGAAAGAAAGAGGCGGATCTTCCATGACCAGCACCATGCATTTGGCAAAGCAAGGTCTTCCGGCACCACGACCAGCACCATGCAAGGTCTTCCAGGACCAGGACCAGCAGGTGGATTCCGAGAACATGAGCCAGGCTAAAGATTCCCAGTAAAGTTGAGGGATGAGGCAGACAATGAAGCCCCTGTTGCAGAATAAGCGGATACAGCGATCGCAGGATATGAAGCGAGTAGTAGGGTAAGCCGCTGTTGGTGATGGAAACAAGGATTCCACCTATATATAGCGCATCTTGCCTCGCCTTGTCTATCTAACCTTGTCAACTAGGGCACCTTTGGCTACTTATAGCGTCGCGAAGAAAGCAACTTCCGAAGAAGAGAGATTATGATCCAGGGACGAGAAAGGCAATGACTTTCCTTGAACTAGACTTTCCCTGCCTCCCTCCCTACCTACACCAGCATACCTTGGCTTAGACCTATAGAAAGAGGGCGTTAGAGTAGAGTTATTCTTGAGACCGAGTGAAGAGAAAGAAAACTGCTAGAAAAAAACCGTTAGTGAAGTTACGGTAAGTTCATGAATTCAATCCTTCTTGCTCTGGTAGTTCTTCTCGGGCGGTACTCTTGCTCTTCCTGGGTCCTTATTTTCCGGCTAGGATGCGGATGAGGAATCAAACTCCTGTTGCTGTTATGGCTAGGGCGATAAGCTCGTAGGTCAGTGGTTCAATCTATACTTTCCGTAAGCGGTTTAAGTAAGAAAAGGAAAGAGAGCCAGCTAGCCAAGTTGATGTTCTCTAGTAGTGGTATCGTCTATCTCTGCTTTCTCTCGTACTATCGCTTTCGGCTTTTAGCTGTCGGGAAAGCAGCTCATGAATTAATTCCTTCAGCCCGGCAAGTGGCTTTGCTTAGAGAGTCCGTACTTAAAGTTCCAGCTGTAAGTGGTCGTAGAGACACTTGAGGGGCATCAAGATGAAATGACCGAAGTAAGAAAAGGATTTGGAGAGCGACATGGCGAGCACGGCGGAGGTGCTCAAGGCCCAAACGGCCGAGGTAGTGGCTACCATGACTGCCGAAATTGCGTTGCTCCGCAACAAGCAAAGATCGGCACTCGAAGGCTTGAGGAGCAGCCCTCAAAAGGGAAAGCGTAGGTATATTTATCGACAGATTGTGGTTGGAAAGGAGGAGTTGCTTTCTTCCCTGAGTTCGCTTGCTGCCCCGAACGTAGCAGTGTAGACAGGAAATCGAAGTTGATGTTTGAAAGAAGCTCAATTCGGTGAGGGAATCCCTAGTAAAGCTTCCCGTCCCCTGCTCGCACAGGACATGTGGAACTTCTTTGATTCGACTTCCTTATCC
This sequence comes from Heliosperma pusillum, assembly GCA_022085475.1. Classification (NCBI taxonomy): domain Eukaryota; kingdom Viridiplantae; phylum Streptophyta; class Magnoliopsida; order Caryophyllales; family Caryophyllaceae; genus Heliosperma; species Heliosperma pusillum. Next base: position 20,640 of record JAIUZE010010795.1, read on the forward strand.
CCACATGAGCCTACATCCTTTAAGTAAAGGAAGCTAGGGAGGACAGTAGTTTGGTTTTTTCTATGAAAGATGAGTATGCCGCTCTTCCGCAGAAAAAGACTTGGTCTTTAGTGCCATATGAACTTTCTATGAACGTTGTTGGATGTCGCCGGTCTACAAGAAATTGAAATTAAATTTAGGAGCGTGCTGATGGTTGGATAGAGCGCTATAAGGCGGCGACTAGTGGCCAAAGGTACACACAGCAGGAAGGTCTTTCTTTTTTACTAGACTGTCAGTCTTGTAGTTAAAGCTACTACTATACGTATACGGACGGATTTTTTTTTCAGTTGCTGTCACTCGTGGATGGCCTCAAAAACTCGGTCCAAAAACCTTGTGTCCTTTCATTCTTCGCGAGCAGCCAATCTATCCAATCTCTCTTATTCTTTTTAAAGTTTTGGAATCAGACATTCTTTACAGACTTTATTTCTGTAGCTATTGTCTCTATAGGACCCCCCACTTTTAGCATTTAACATAACAGCAACAGCGAAGTAAGCAATGCTTTGTTATTATATTACCTCGACCTTCCGTCTCGTGACTAAGAAGAGGGAGTGACAGCCTTCCCCAACGTTCGATCCTGCTTGTTCTAACGCGAGCCCCGCTTCCTTTTCGAGACCCTACCTAAGGACTTCCTTCGCACCCGATCTTCCTGGGCCGCTTGCTTTTACTAAGGATTCAGATTTAATTGATCAGTTAGCATTTTACTGATTATTATGAAGAAGATGCTTCTTGCTCAGTCTATAAATTTTTTTGTTTTGACGAAGTGAAAGGCATATAAGCATATCATATAGAGGCAGGCAGGGGAAGAAGTTTAAGAGACAGATCAAAAATAGCAGAAAACAATAACAATAAAGAATCCCTTTTTATTTTTAATTCCCGAGCTTTGGCATCGATAATAGTGGACAGATAAGTCACGACAAACAGATCGTACTTGATATCTAAAATCCCGAGTCGCTAAGTGAAGCATGGGCTGTATCGACAGAAGTCTCTTTTTATGTTTCCTCTTTGTATTTAGTATTGGTATTGAATTTAACACGAAACGAAGCTTCAATGACATAATCAACTGCGCCAGAGAGTAGAGTAGTTCAAGATCATTATCTTGTATACCATAATTATAAATTCTAGTAGATGAATAAGCGATTCTCGATGCGAAGATTTCCGCCTCTATATTATATTCAATAAATTAAATAGCAATGAAAGAGTTACACGAAAGCCAACCAATAGGATCTTCTTCTTGCACTTCATTTACTAGGGCTGGGTGTCAAGTAGAGTGGCCCGATGCGATGCTTCGAGTAAATCCTTGCTCGTCCGCTACGTATCCTGAACTCTGCTCCTTATCTAACATAATATATGCGAGATGTTTCACTAACCCTGCTCGTGACGTAGCGTAGACTGTAATAGCATATATCTTTATATATATATGGTATGGGTTTTAGCCAACTGATCAATACCTCCGCAATCTCATCTTCGGATGCAGCCGGCACAATCTCTTCCTGATGGAGCGTGTTGTTGGGGGATTAAATTGCATTGCGAGTTAAAAAAGTATGCTGTGAAATTTAATCAAACCAGGAAAAAGGGTTACCAACATGGTGCGTTTAGTAAATACTGCCATTTTTTACCTACTTTTATCTCAAAAATCATAAGAGAGAGAGAACACGCCATGCTGGGCTGTTTTAACTATTAGTCAAGGAAGGAAAAAAGTCCCAAGGCAGATTCAAGGAATAAATTAATATAATAGGTTTTGCAGCGCGTGGGCGGTCTTTGTGGTGTTGCTAGAATTATAATATATATGTGATCCTTCTTTGTTTAGCCTAAATTGTGGTGAGGGCACCTAATATGTCGGAGCAGTCCCCCCCAGTATATGGACCAGCCCCTCTTTTAAACCCAATCTTAGAAACGAAGATTTTATAACTCCAATCGCCATCTTATAAATGAATCTTCGGGAGGTGCTGTCTCCTCAGCCCGCTTTTCTGAACCACTCTTCTTCTCTTGCTATTTGTGTATAATAAGGTAAGGATTGAATAAGCTTTAGTGGTTGAAAGAAGGGTTATGGCTTGTATGGGAAACGGAACTTTAGTAGTAGTAATGCCACGTTTGAGGCTTTCCTCTTAAAAATTTCTTGAATGGAGGGAATCCTCCTCTTGAAAGTCTAGTATCCTATTAAGTTAAGAAGAGAACCTGTAGCATTGATGCCCTTTGATTTCGTACGAATACGAATCGTCTATATTGTTCGACCTCAGGAAGAAGCTGTTTACACCTCGCGACTTGCTAGGATGGATGGGTTGTTTACTGACTCAACAATAGGGAGTTGAAGGGATCGCCCGACTAATAAGGAGAGGATGCGAAGCTGGCTTATGGGAATAAGCAAGCACTAAGAATATAATATCTGCCAGCCCTAGGAACTCTCGATCGGGCTTTCCAGAAGAAGGGGCAGCTCTTAGAGTCCGGGAAAGGGCTCGCTTGAAAAGAAGGACTGACCTTTCGGAGTTAGTTAAATAAAGCTTACAAATCAGGACCTGGCTCGAACTTCAATAGCATAGTCTCTACCAAAGGAATCGAATCACTGACGCCTTTCCTGTTATTCCGGGAATTAAATTAAGGTAGGGGTATCCCGTCGACCAAAGAAAGCAAAGCTGACTTGACCGGCACGGGAGAGGTATGAAATGCTCGACCGATAGGGAGAGGGAGGTTAAAGGAGGGAAAGCATCCATCTACTCAGCTTTTGTAAGAGGTATTACACCAGGAGAATAAGCAGAAAGATAATTTATTCCTGTGTGCGAGTTAAGTCGTTTTCCACTAAAAGGGGCGCTAAGCTCAAGTGTGAAGTTCAGTCTACGTTAGGAACGAGTTCCGGGTCAAGCTCAACTTCAACCTTAAACCAATTGATTCCGCCTTTAGGCTGACCCAATTATTCGTAAAGAAATGACCTCTCCATAGGGAATAGGTTTCAACCTAGTGATTCTCTGCCGCATAAGCAACTACGTACCTTTCTTTAGAAGCCTTATCCTTATGTCGAGCTTAGCTTCGTTTGGTTCATACCTCTTAATTAATTGTAAAATTTTTTAATTCATTCATATATGAATACTTCTCTTTAACGTAGAATTAGTCTTCCGGGCAAGCGCAGTCAATCCACGAATCACCCTATCGTCGCCAGCGAATGAGTTCAAACTATCTTAGCATCTAAGCTTCTTAAGCCCGGCCATCATAAAGGAAGCAGGCTCGCCTAAACGGAGTTTAAGCTCGAGTTCAAACTCCCTCGAATAAAAAAGCCCTTTACTTTCTTTTATATTCTATTAGTAAGTAAACGCCCTGCAATCTTTCTAAAGCGCTAACGAGCAAGAAAACTAAAGCAACAAGCGAGACAAGGCCTTAGTTAGCGCCCCTTATGTAGAACTCCAGTCTATAGCTACGCTATAGATAGGCTACCTGTCTTGCTGGGCGAGCGCACCCGATTCGAACTTTCCTAAGAAACATCCCCCGTTCAGTTGCTGAAAGATAAAGAGAAAGATATTTTTAATGGTGGAACAATTTTTAATCGACATGGCCACTAATATGTTCAATATTTGGGGTATTTTTTGTCTACCTCTCATAGTCTTAATAGTCTTGAGGGCTGGCCGCCTAAGGGGCTTGAATTCGGAGAATTCGAGTGAAAGACTGATGGACCTGTGTTTTGACACGGTCAAAGAACATATAAAGGACAGGGTAGAGAACTTACTCCGCGCCCATCATAATCATTATGATTTAGCTTTGCCGTCTGGTCAGAGGATTCAAGACGCAGTAGCCTTCCTCCATCAGGATTCAGAATCCTTGGAACAGCTGCTGCCTATTTTGAAGAATCTTACCGAATTGGGCATTTATAGCGTGGAGTTTCAACAAATTATACTATACTTATCGCAGTGAATATGGAGTATTTGGGCATGAGAGACCGTGCAGGAGCTACTACAATGTCTTGTGCGGAAGTACTTCTTTATTATAAGCGAGGACCGCCTTTTCTGTTACTGTCGTTTGGCTTGAATATCGTTCCTTAGAAGGCTCGCAAGTTTTACGAAGTTACGTTGGAAATAAGGCTCCTCCCCGAAAATGCCTTTTTGAAGTTGGGGATAGAAAAAAGTCTTATGGATTCCTTCCGCACTGTTTCCTGTTTTAATTATAAATAGCCTAGCTGACAACCGCATTCTCTCGTATCAATCAAAAACATCCGTTCGAACCTCAGATCGGCCTTGATGAGGACGCCCAATAAGGCGAGCTCAACCTACTCCAGCAATTTAGGAGCCATTGGTTGTACTAGCGATGATTTGATTTCAATTTTAGAAAGATTAGTTTAAAATGGACTTTCTTATATATGATTTTTCTTTAATTAATTAAATTGGATAGTGCTTTAAGATAAGAATGCTATTCAGTATTGTAGTCTGCCTCTGTATTACTTATGCTTTTTCTTCGATAAACATTAACAAAGGAATGGTAGCTCTAAGGACATCAAAGAAAAACAAACAACATAATGTGCAGCTCTTGCTTTCTGTTAACATCCTAAATCAGTAAATGGGTAAAAAAGCAATTGGATATGTAGTTTTAGGCATTAATAACGAGTAGTTAGCCCAGTCTGTTTTAACCCAATTGATTCCCCATTTCATAAGGCGCTGGAAGAGCTCAAGGTAGAGTGGGCTATGTATGGTGTAGTTCCAATACAAAATAAGTTTCATTAATAACTTTATGTTCTGAAATATAAGAAGCTTAAAGCTTAAGAAGTCGCGTTCTCTTCTCTTACGTTATTTATTGAGTTTGGTTTTGTAATATAAGGACGACAATCCTATATCCTATCTTATTTATGAGACTACTGCTTAATCACTATCTTAATCACCTAGATATATAACTAGTAAGGTTAATGCGCCTTTTCTAACTCTGACAGAATGAATCTATCTTCCTATGCCTTGCAATGAGTTCTCTTGAAATGAAGATGGCTATCCAGTATAGTTTAGCATTAAATATAAGCTGGGATCAGATAGGGTCACCCGGAATATAGGGGGAAAGCGCTGGATATTATAGATGAGAATCCCCTGAAGATGAAGATACTGGCACTTGGGAAAGAGATGATGCTGGATCTTTGCTTGATGAAAGGATTTAAATTCTGACCGAGATTGCTCGGGATCCCCGGTTCACACTTCGATTATTGCCCCTTAGGAATTGGAATGCTAAGACTTTTAATAGAGCAAAATGGCCACTGGAGTGATCTCACCCAATTCCTAAAGTGACGTAAAAAAGAAATTATCCCTATATGGTCTGTGCGCTCTGAAGTTCCTTTTGTTTGGGTCTGAAGAAGTAGGCTTGACTCCCGCTTCTTGGCACAGTTGCCTCGGAAACATATTATAGTCTCCTCTTGAGCTTGGGATCTTCCTTGCCCCCTTGCATTGATCATCTCGTCCGGACGACTCCCCCTGAGTGCCCTTTCGGTTCACCGGTTCGGTTGCTAGAGCTGAAACAAAGATTAGCCTCGGCTTTCGAGGGGATTCGAACATCAGAGAAAGCAACTTTGGTTCTACTTGTTCTGGCTTCTGAGGGAGCAGCTGCCTCCTTCATCGCATGCCACACGCCTTGCTAGAGCCCGCTTATAGAGCCCACGAGCCGGTTTTGGGGTGCCGGGTCGCTGCCATTAGGAGGTTGGCCACTGATTTGGACAGACTTACCTTTAGTCTGGTTATGAACGACGCGCTGACAGGTCTTACGATTACCAAGCCAGCGGAGAGTCAGTGATCTCTTGTTCCGTAGCGCCCTCTTGCATATAGAGGCTAGGAAAGCCTTGGGATGAGCTCGTTTCAATCAATTAGCAAACAATAACTTTCAAGTTGCGCAATTGATTTTGTTTGACTCGACTAAATGGGACTTCTTTCCTACCATTTGCCTAATAGATTGAGTAAGATTACTCTTTCTCTTTCTATACGAAATACCTTTCGCCCACTCTGTATGTATTTTTTATGAATTGATCCTCTTTTACCCAATCTAAATCAGGCCTAGGATCATACGTCAGCCATTCCCTGGCCCGAGATGCTTACTTGTTATGAAAGGCATTCCTCCTCCTTTATTCTTGTATTCTTGTGGGATCAAAGTCTATAAAGAAGTCTTCCTATTCGGGAGTAGTCTCTGACTTCATAAGATCGGGGAGCGAGCTTGAGGTTATACCTTCTCAGTTCTACCCTTGCCAAGATGGGGGATCTCGTCATCAATTTATCAATTCTTCTTAATTCCAAATTATAGGCAACAGAAATTCATAGAATTGTAACAGATGTCCGGATCGTAAGGACCAGAAGGTAGTTAGCGAGAGGGGTAAAACTTCTTATCTTGGATGCATGCATGGAAGCCCCCCCGTCTTTCTTGATAGCACGATTGAGAAGTCAACCTCAATTCAGAGAGTTCAGTGAAGAAGGGAAGAATGACAGAATTTCAACCTCGAATTGCGTATAGAAAGAGAAAGCCTATTTCGTTCACAGCCTTCTTCTAGATTTCGGCTAAAATCAAAAATCAATGGAGTTGGTATGGTTTTCGCAAAGAGATTCCCCCAATACAAATAAGAATCCAAATCAGGTATGGACGTATTGATCTACTTACCCCATTACCCGCTTACTCGCGCTATAAGTAGTGATGGCATGAACGAGCTTCTCTTCCAGTTATTGGAATAAACCCTCGGTTCTTTATACTCGCTCGGTAGGTAGTATTGGACATTTAGACTTAGCATAGGTGATCTCTCTAATAGAAATTGACTTATTCTTATCTACGATATTATTTGGTGCAAGAGAACGGTGACAAATAGGGCAATTCCAGCATAGTTAAGGCGTCACTTCCCCGCTATAGTAGAAGCTGTCTGAAATGCTTTTTCGATATCTGCTTTTGCTGTTGAAACAGGATCTCTTTATTCTTTAGAAAGCTCCTATAGTAATGTTTCCTTGCTCGAGTTCTTAACTTTTGTTTGATAAAAATGCGCCAAGTGGGCTTTTCATGATGTAAACTGGGATTAAATTCTCGAGCAGTAGGAATGAGAGTGCAATACTCCAAGATGCTACTTATGGGCCATAGCTCTCTACTATTCCTATACTATAAGAACAAAGGACTACAAGCGTCAACATCTATCTAACGCGCCCCGTAACTCCACTCGCTCCATTTCATAGCTTACTTTTCCTTTAGTAATTCTATTACTATAGATGGGGCAGGTCTCTCCTTTAAGCATCTGACTAGCAGCACAACAACTGTAAAGATCTCTGATCAGCCGCAGCATACCCGCTTCCTTCACTAACAACTCACTATATAGCTTACGTTCGCTCCAGCATTTTTTTGAATACAGATCTACATCATATATGAATCCTGGGGCATTGGTTCTTTCCCATACATAAGAAGCTTCCTTAACAACTTGAAAGACCATTAGAACTATGTCTTCGTGAGAAGCACGTGCTCTTACCTTTCCTATGCTAGGCTAGTTATTGACGATCTGTGGGTCCTTCTATATCTCCTGCCCTACTCTACCGCTCGTCGCGATAAGTCTCTATTCTATAATATAGGAAAACGACTTAGTCATCTAAGGACAGCCGCTTGGGAACAATAATTAAAGAAGCAAGTAAAACAACAGGAATGCCCCAGTTCTTCCATTGAAGTTTATCTTGCCGCTTCCTGTGATCCTGAAAAAGGCCCTGGTAGAATCGGAGTCACCGGACGATGATTTGACATCTGTTTGTAAGGCTTAAACCATATATTTTAATGAGAAGACCTTAGAAGCTCACTTGTGAAGGCTTTTCAACCTAACTACTTCATATCGGATTTTTACTTTGACTGCTGCTTACTCCTATAGGGATGCTACCATTATGACTTCCTGTTCTACTTGATCGGTATTATATATTATATATTTGAGTAACTAACTCCTAAGCAAGAGAGAAAGCAGCTAATGCTTTTCATGGAAGAAAGAGTATAGTATAGAAAGTAACAGGAATCTACTACACAACGATTGGCTGGAACGGTATCGCCGAGACCATCTGTAGCTGGAATACCACCTTGCACTTTAATAAGGTAGTTCGTCTCATCTCCTACCTATACGTATATAAGGAGGGTCTATTCAGAATGGGAGAGCTCGGCTACTCCACCCGCTCTTTCTCTAACGGATGTGGGGGTATTCGGCCAATCTCCTACTCTGATATGGGGAAGCAACTCGTTGATGAAACCCTGCTTTTGCGAGAACTGAGCCCCTGTCTGTATTGGGACGGGCCTAAATGAAGGATCTCCAATCGAGGTCTCCGTTGAAGCATATGAAGAGATGTCAAAGCAAAGCGCTTCGCCTTACGTTTCTTACACGAGCTTCCCCTTCTACTTTAGAAAAGGGTTCCTACTAAACAAGTCTTACAAAAGAGATTAGTATTACTGAGAAAGGGTCTCTTCTTATATTATAGTCCGAGAGCACGGCACGCACAGCTACAGCCGATGATTTAATCTTTCTTATTATAATATATATTATATATTGCATTGGAGTAGCCGCGTAAAGTCATAAACTAAATTACCCACTTACTCAGTGGTTAAAAGCATAGACACTTCTCTCGTCCTTGGTTCTTATGGGAATACAGCTCAAACAGTTATAGCCTAAAGATTATAAACAATTACACCTAGGGTTTCCGTTCCATTAAACTGTAACTAGCTTTCCTTTGAAGGTGTTGTTTTTGCCTATGGACATTGGTTCAACGCACCAAATATGGTTATTTTATTCCCTACTAAGAAGCGCTAAGCATCTCTTGCATCCGTCTTACAATCTATGGGAATCCTCCAATCTTTTATAGTTCTTATTCGTCTACTCTACTACTCCCGCCCTACGGACTATACATCCCTCTTGCTCACTCTCGTTCTAGGCAAGAAACCTATGCTCCTATAGAATAGATTATGATCTACCGGTGACTGACTACTTTGTTTATGTATTGGAAAGGCTGCTGCTTCCTTTACTAGAGGTTAATTTTCTTATGAAAAACAGGCTTATGAGTTGGTTAACAGGGGATTTGATTTCCCCTAAAAAGAACGAAAAGAGTTCTAGGCTCCGAAATAGACCGCTCTTTCCCTTTTCCTTGAAAAGAAGGTAATTTCTACCCGAAAAAGGGGATTGGGGCGTCAACAGATGCCGAAGAGGCTAGTGAATCTAGATCCCCAGGAATCCTTTTCGTTTCGACTGATTCTTCCTCCGTTCCAGACTACGCAATTGAAGCAGGTAACGATCCCGCTTTTGAAGTTGAACCCCAACCCCGTTTTTGATCCTTACTTAGTCTAATTCTCATGCTCACCAGTTGTTGCTTTGACTAGCGCATCTATTCCTGGCGCTGGCAAGTCAACCCTACTTTTAGAGTGGCAAGGTTCTTCGCCTTGGATGAGTGAGAGTATGCGTATCAGGATGGGCCCGTGGACTAGCAAGAGAATGTCCCTCCCTAAATAAGATTATAGAATAGTCATATATAAGACAAAAGGATCAGGGTTTAGCCGCATGAAAATAGGAGAGTAGAATAGGAGTCTTGGCCAACCTGACAGTCGAACAGAACCTGCTCGCCACTTTCATATATAATAGAGCAACTCGTCTCTTCATTCGCTCCCTCTTATTAGAAGCTTTCGCTCGTCCCTTATTAGAACGGGGGACTACCTACCCTGTTGTCGTTTCTGATGATTCGCTCCCTCTTATTAGAAGCTTTGGGCGAGCTCGTCTACTGGCAAAGATTCCGCTCTCGTCGTTTCGCTTGTGTAGAATGGTACGGTATCGACAGTAGAATCGTGGGGGATTGATTACGAGTTAGCATGTGAATCGCTAAAAGCCTATCCTTGTTTGGGCGCAGCACTTGCTTTCTTTTAAAAAGCTAAATCCCTTGATTGAATTCCAATCCTGATTTCATGCCCCCTATGGTTTGATGGTTGAATTTTGACTTAAAATAAGAGAAGGATAGACAATTAAGAAAAAGATGCGGGGCAGATAGCCCAATTGTG
>JAIUZE010010797.1:0-26920 GCA_022085475.1 Heliosperma pusillum
TTTTCTAAAGAGTTAGAAATTGGGTGTACTATTTTCACCCATAATATCTATATGATCGACATTTATTTTGCTAAATGCAATTTTTGAGTATTAGATACCCATTATGGTTTTCATCAATGTATTCAATGCATATAATAATGATTCGTGCGACGAGTAACCATGATTAAATGTCGACCTACAAGGGAAATATAACTATTGTAGTTTTATTTCTGTAGAGACATTTAAAAGTTATAATGTGATCAATCTAGTTTTGGATTTAGAGGTATACTTCAATAAACGTTATTATGTACATGACCTCTAAATAAAGAATATAGTATCCACTTTAGTGTACGACACAAGTGTTTCACTTTTGTGAATAGAACAAGCGTTGTATCTTTTTATGCCTATACTTGGTCAATGGTTATCCCATACCAATCAAAGGTAATTATATTCTTGACCTAAACTAGTAAATACTTGTCATATAGATTGTAAAGGCTCAAAATTGGTGACCCTAATCTAATCTTAATTCTGGATTGTGTAGCACATTAAGAGGCTAGTATTGATAACTATCCCTAAACCATCTGATTTTGAATCTTATGGTGCGTGCGAATCTTGTATTCAAGGCAAGATGATTCGTCCCCTTTTTATTTAAAAGGAAATCGAACTAGTGAGTTATTTGCTCTATTACATTTGAATATGCGTGGTCCAATAAAAAACACAACTAGAGATAGTTATGACTATTTCACTTTATTTACCAACGATTTAAGTAGATATTACAATTGATTCTAGTTAATGAGGTGCTATGAGAAATCTTTGAAAAGTTCAAAGAGCTTCAATGTGAAGTAGTTAATCACCAAGAGTATTAGACAAGGACTTACGAGTAAATCGTAACTGTAAATATCTAAGTATTGACTTTGATTTTCAACAAAAGTATTGTGAAATAGTTTCACGAGTTTACTTCTCTAACATACATTATGAGATAAGGTATTGTTGAATAGAGATATAAAACCTTATACGATATGGTTTTGTCTTTGTCAAGTTAATCTGAGCCACTTGACTAAATTTGGGATTTTATTATTTTGTCTGCTATTTCTTTTCCCAACATATCTAAGCACAATTAAAACAGTCGGATTTTGTTTCATATACGATATGGATAGGTAGCGTACCTAATTTATAAGTTATCCGAATAAAACAATTGCTCAATAACCCTACATTGACCACGAGAACAAAGCGTTTGTGACTCATGATGTTGTCTTTCAATAAAAAAATACGATTATTTCTTGAAAAGACAGAGTGGGAGAAAATGTTTTAAGAGCCACAAACTGAGCATATGGTCCGGAAAAAGTTTCCTCATTGCTTGTTCAGTAGTTGTTTCTTCGGAACATAAGAGGTCAGGTTGAATTTTATCACTTCTTTATAGTGATGAATTCTAATCTGTGACTTATAAAAGACTGTTTCTAGTCCTAACTTCTTGCTATAGCTTAGAGTCATGTGATTCGTAATGGACTCAATGCATGATGGTCAGGTATGTGACCTGGTAAATTTTAATTGAAGAAGTACGACCTCTTCAATGTGAATTGATTTTTAAGATCGAAATTTGCATGGATGAACATTAAAATGTTTTCAAAGATAAATTGGTACGCAAAGAGTTTTATACCAACCTTAATTCTTTGATCCATTCGAATATACTTAGCGATTACAGCACATCATAATAGTATGATGTCAACTGGATCTCAAGAACCACCATCTTGAATACGATTCTAGAAGAGGTAGTATATTTTATATTCACCTGTGGGTTCGTAGATCCTAACTATCCTAAGTTAATTTGCAAGCTTAAGAGGATGTCTTAAGTAAGCACTAAAGAGTTGGAATTGGTATGTCAATCATGTCATAAAATATTTCTCGATATCTCGAGGAATTATGTTTATACATGAAGTTTAGTGGGTGTAATATGGTTTTCATCAGTCTTATATGTGGAGTCATATTGATCATTTTAAATGATGGAAGATTTTGGAGAAGTAGAATACATCTTTTACATATCTGGATTTATGGAGATTAAAAGGATATTAGCGTTGAGTCAAAATTCTTATATTGATAAGATCTTTGACTAGTTCAAGTAAGTTGAACACATGATAATTGATTCCTTTTACTTCCGCTGCGGGATCAATTATATACGCTGTGATGTAAACTCAATCCGACATTTCGCATGCTTTGAGCATGATGAATCATTTGCAATCAAATCCAAGTGAAAGTCACTTGATAGCCATAATGAACATCCTTAGTACTTGCGAAGGACTAAAAGATATGTTCCATGTGTTTGGAGTTTAAAATGAGTTGAGTGTAAGGGTTACACAGACTTCAGTTTCCAAACTGATCAAAGTGATTTGAAATCACGAGCTGGCTGTGTTTTATAGAAGATTTATCTGTTGGAAGAGTTCCAAGCAGAAAAGACTATTGGAAAGGTTCCAAGTAGGAGTGACATTTTCAAATATAAATGTCATATATCCAGTGGAAATGTTCCAGGCAGTTTATCATTGCGGATTTCACAACGGAAATAGAGTACATGTAACACCCGGAAATGTACCCTATTTTTCTAGTAGAAATATTTTACGGATACTTTTCAGTAATTTTAAGTTTTAAATTATCTTTTTAAGTTCCGAGTCGAATTTTGAATTTCCGAGTTCGTATTTGGAATTTCTGCGAGATTTCATGAAAATGTCGTCTTCAGTCTAGTTTGACTTTTCTTGACTTGGGTAATCGCCTTTGACTTTTTCTCTACACATCTCACACAACTCCCTTCCTTAACCTAAAATCTCATTAAACACAAAATCAAACCTAGTTTTCTTCTTCCTTAAGAAATCAATTTCCCTCTTGGATTTCGATTTCATAATTCGCATAACTTCTTCGTTGCTCGATAGAATTTACGTAAGTTTATCTTATTCTTACTCCCGTACCTTCCTCTATCCGCGTAGATGTTAAAATCATCTTCTTTCTCGCTTTTCAAACTTTCCGTCTTTCTCAAGATGAACTTTATTCATCTTTTACGATCTAATTGAGGTGGGACCTCCAAGATTCCCGACAAAGACATATTTCCTTATAGAAGAGGAGCTTGACGATCATTAGAGACGCTCAAGAAGGTGAAGGGTTACTCGGTATCACTTACGTGTTTTACATGTTTATATGCTAGAAAATCGTATTAGATTACGATTAGGAAGATTAGAAACAATGCTATGATTAGTAAATGATGTTATATGATGAATGTTGATGAATTATATTGATTGTTGATGATTATTTGAAGTATATATGAGAATTGAAATGATTTGGAAATGAATTGGTTGAGCTTTGGAAGCTCTCGGGTGAAGAAGTGATCCCAGCCGGTCGACCGGCCGCCGGTCTGACCACCGGCTGGGAACACATCAGAAACTCTTTTGAAAAATGGGATTTTTGTATAAGAAGTGCTCCAGGCCGGCCAACCGGCCACCGGTCAACCCACCGGCCTGGAACACATCAGTGTTGCAGTTTGGAATTGGGTATGATTGGCTGTGCCGGTCGACCGGCCGCCGGTCGACTGACCGGCCCAGACCCCTTTTCTCTGTTTTTGGGATTTTGCCTGTGTTCTGGGCCGGCCCACCGGCCGCCGGTCTGTTGCCCGGCCTGGAACACGGCTGTATGCATTTCCTTTATTTTCAAAAACTCGTGATTTATAATAGTTCGCATGATCGGTTTACCGTGAAATTTTGCGTAAGGTCTTATAATATTCATGCTTCGGTTATATGATATTTCTTTCGCATGTATCTCATGTTTTGTGACGGTTTTCGATATGTGCCACTTTGAGTCGGTTTTTCATATATGTTACGGTTTGAGCACGGTTTTGTCTTGTGCTTTGTATTCTCATTCCCTTGGCTACCTTTCCGTTCGTAAGGCTGGAATGTCGGAACGGAGAGGTATCCTACTGCTTAATTGCATGTGTAGTGGGCATATGACGACGTTGTTGGGAGTTGAACGCTATGCGTTGTTCGACCCGGCCGTCAAATGTTGTATAATTGCGAGGTGGTGTTATTTGCATGTAGCGTACCGCTTGTTATGAGGCTTGAGCTGTGTTTCCGCCTCTTTCGTGAATTGATCTACCGAATTTGGGGTACTCGGCGTCTAGTGTAAGACCGAGTCTTGGATGCGAAACGTCATCGCATGTCGAATCGGAAAACGGTTTATTCCGAGAATCTGGCCAGGTTTAGACTAGGACCGGATATTTATATCGTCGTGCTACCAGAAGGAAGGAAGGAAATAGTCTACATTATCCGAAATGTAGCATCGTGATGAGTTCAGGGAATGCTTTATCCCGGGGATGATTTTAATATTCGTGTGGGACACGATGCTACGTGGATATTTTTTCATTACCGTTGAGATTGTCGTTGTAGTGTCGTTCTTTGAATGCGTGATTTCATGATCTTGCATGGTCATGAAAATGAGATTGGACCCGTCATTGTCTTCGGATCCGTGTTTGAGCTGATAATAGTTGGATTCTTGTGAATATCGCCTCGATGAACTTGATGGGTGTCTGCAAGTCGTAGGTTGCGATAGAGACCGGCACTCCCCCCCATCTTATACCGCTAACGGTGAGATGCAAGCCCTAGTGAGCGTATTCGATTGCCTAAGAGTGTCTATTCCGAGTCTTTGAATAATATGATGGTTACGGATTTGATTTCCACATGATCTTATCATTTTCTATAGAATTGCCTATCTAATCTTATCGCAACTCACATGTATATATATTTGTATGCATGCTTTAATTTCGTATTACCTTATATGTACGTTTGATGTGATATGGCTGGGAGAACCCGGAGTTACTCCCCACTGACTGTGGCATTCATGTTTTTCATGGATGAACAGGTTTCCTGCTTGGATGATTTTTGGATGTGACTTTTTGGGGTTCGGGTGTGAGCTAGCGGGCGTTGTCCCTGGAAGTTCACCTCTAGACAATAGTAGCTAGTTTTTATTAAACACTTGTTCTTTGCTAACATTTGAAGAGACCCCGTCTCTTTATTGTATATTCCGTTTTTAGTTTGTAATATTTGACACCTCTCGTTTTATTTACAATGCATGTATAAAAGTTTTTAAATTACCGTATTTCCGCATATCTTTTCACATGCTTGTATGTTTTATCTTTCCGCATTCGCGAGGGTTGTCACAGTTGGTATCAGAGCTTTGATCGCTCCCGACGCACACACGTGAACCCTAACTTAAACTACTTGACCTTGAAATACTAAATGAGAGAGTTGGGTAGAAGTTAAGGACTTTATTTGGTAGTCTATTTGTTTTTGCTAATTGATAGGATAACTTAATTTGTCTTTGTTTCTTATGAAGATGGTTAGACCGCGTTCAGCTGATAATATTATGATGGAGGCTCTTGCTCAAGTGCTGAAGAATCAGCAAGATGCCGCTTTAGCTAATGCCAACCAAGTTCACCCTAGAAGGGAGGACAATCAACAAGGTGGTTATGCATGGGTGGCGGGTCAGATTGCGAGGAGTAAGATCGTGCCTTATGGTGGTGAACCGGATCCTACGGAGCTATCCGATTGGTTCCGGGAGATGGAAAAGCAGTTTGATCTTTACCAAGTCCGGGAAGAGGATAAAGTGAGGATTGCAAAGCACTTTCTAGTGCGGGAAGCCGACAACTGGTGGGCGATCACAAGTGCCACCGCAACTCTTGAAGAGGACTTCAACTGGGCTTGCTTTAAGGCTCTTGTGGAGAGTAGGTTTTATCCCAAAGAGCTTAAACAACAAAGGCTCAAGGAATTCATAGATTTTAGGCAAGGCAACCTATCGGCTCAAGATTTTACTACGGAGTTTAATAAGCTCGCTCACTTTGCGCCGAGGCTTATTCGGGATGATGAAGATCGTGCATTCTACTACCGTAATAAGGTGAATGCCGTTCTCCAAAGTAAAGTGAGAAGAGGTACCGCATCCTTTGGAGATCTCTACGACGATGCCTTGTGGGCTGAAAATTCAATGAAGGCTATAAGGGATGAAGCTTTAATGAACAATCCCTCTCCTTCTTATGCTCCTAGGCCGAATGCCTTTGGGAAGAGGCCATTTATTCCGTCTTCCTCTAATTCCTATGCTAACAAGAGGAGGTTTAATCCTTCTTCCAATGCCAATACAAGGAATCCTTCTTCTTTTATTCCTAGAGCTACGTCAAATGTGGTTCATAAGCCTTATGCTCCTCAAGCTCAACCGCAAGGTCATTTTTGCAACCGGTGTAGACTTCCTCTCCATCCCGGTAGAACTTGTTCCAACCGACCTTATGTGTGCTTCTTTTGTCAAAAGGGTGGTCATCGTTACGAAGATTGCCCCGATCGAAAGTTGCCCCCTCCTCCTAAGCCTAAGGGTTCAATCTTTGTCATGAGCCGTGCCGAAGCCGACGCTCATCCTGAGATTATTACGGGTATGTTCTCAATTTTAGAGCAACCGTGTCTTATTTTATTTGATACCGGTGCTTCAATGTCTTTTGTGTCATCAACTTATGCTAGTAAATTATCAATCAAGCCTACATCTAGTGAGGATACTTCCATATCCTTACCTTCCGGAGATATTATCTCTTGTTCAACTCTTTATCCAAATGTACCTCTATCTATTTCGGGTTCTATCTTTCCCGCGAATCTCCTTAAGTTTCCTCTAGGAGAGTTTGATATTATTTTAGGTATAGATTGGTTAGCTATGTATCATGCTAGGTTCGAGTGTCGCGATCAAAAGATCTTTTTAAAGAGTCCTTTAGGTGTTAGAATAACCTATAAGGGATCTCATCCCCGTAAAGGTGTGTCTTTAATTTCCGCTTTGAAGTTGGTAAGTATGGTTGGAAAAGGTTACCAAGCATTCTTGTGTGTGGTGACTTCTTCAAATACCTCTTTGCCAAGTATTGAAGATGTGCCTATTGTTCGAGAGTTCATTGATGTATTTCCAGAAGATTTGCCCGGGATTCCTCCCGAGAGGGATGTCGAATTCTCTATTGATCTTGTCCCTGGTTCTGGTCCAATTGCCAAAGCTCCTTATCGTATGGCTCCTTCTGAATTGAGAGAGTTAAGAAAGCAGTTGGATGATATGATTGAAAAGGGCTTTATTCGACCAAGTGCTCTCCGTGGGGTGCTCCTGTTCTTTTTGTGAAGAAGAAGGATGGTTCTATGAGGTTGTGTATCGATTATCGTGAATTGAATCGGATTACAATCAAGAATAGGTATCCTTTACCTAGAATTGAAGATTTATTTGATCAGTTAAAGGGTGCTTCTACATTTTCGAAGATTGATTTGAGATCTGGTTATCATCAAATTCCGGTTAGAGATGTTGATATTCCAAAGACCGCTTTCAGTACGAGGTATGGTCATTATGAATTCAAGGTAATGCCATTTGGATTGACAAATGCTCCTGCTATCTTTATGGATCAAATGAACCGCACATTTAGTGAATATCTTGACAAGTGTGTGGTGGTATTCATAGATGATATTCTTATTTTCTCCAAGTCTGAAGAAGAGCATGCTATTCATTTGAGGATTATTTTGGGTGTTCTACGTCGTCAGAAGGGGTATGCTAAGTTCTCTAAGTGTGAATTTTGGTTACCTAAAGTGTCCTTTCTTGGGCATGTAATTTCTAAAGAAGGTGTTATGGTGGATCCTTCCAAAATTGAGGCCGTTGTTGATTGGAAGAGGCCGACTGATATTAGAGAGATTCGAAGTTTCCTTGGTTTAGCTGGTTATTATAGAAGATTTGTCAAAGATTTCTCTAAGCTTGCTAGACCTATGACTCAATTGTTGAAGAAGGAAACCAAATTCCTATGGAATGAAGCTTGTGAAAATGCGTTTCAAGAATTAAAGAAGAGGTTAACTACCGCTCCGGTGTTGACCTTGCCTGAAGATGGAGTAGACTTTGATGTCTATTGTGATGCTTCTAAAATGGGATTAGGTTGTGTTCTTATGCAGAATAGGAAGGTGGTGGCTTATGCTTCAAGGCAATTGAGAGTTCATGAAGTGAACTATCCTACTCATGATCTAGAATTGGCTGCTGTTGTTCATGCTTTGAAAGTGTGGAGACATTATTTGATTGGAGTTCATTGTCGTATCTTCACCGCTCACAGGAGTTTGAAGTACATATTTACTCAAAAAGAGTTGAATATGAGGCAAAGAAGGATGGCTGGAATTGGTGAACGATTATGATTTGGAGTATTGTATCATGAAGGTGAAGGCTATGTTGTTGCCGATGCTCTTAGTAGGAAAGCTTCTCATGTTTGAATGCTTTGCATGTTTTACCTGAACCCATGTTGATATTTGTGGACGAGTTTCGAAGATTGAGTTTGGAGTTTGTAGAGCGTGGATTTGTTCATGTGGGTGCTATGATTGCCGAGCCTGTGTTTCTCCGTGAAATCCGCGAAAGTCAAGTTGATGATCTTACCTACAAGTCTATCCAAGCCAAGATTCTTGAAGGTAAAGGTAAAGATTTCAAGTTTGATAATGAAGGTGTTCTTCGTTTCCATGGTCGTTTATTTGTGCCTAATGCTCTAAATTTGAGGAAGCGAGTTCTTGATGAAGCTCATCTTTCCCCGTATTCTATTCACCCCGGTGGTGATAAGATGTACCAAGATTTGAAGCTGCAGTTTTGGTGGCCGAACTTGAAGGGTGATGTTGTTTCTTATGTTGGAAGATGTTTGACTTGCCAACAAGTGAAGATTGAACACAAGAGACCCGGTGGATTGCTACAACCGTTGGATATTCCGCTATGGAAGTGGGAATCTATTTCTATGGATTTTGTTATGGCTTTGCCAAAGACCGTTGGTGGTAAAGATGCAGTTTGGGTTGTTGTTGATCGATTGACCAAGTGTGCTAGATTTATTCCGATCAAAGAAACTTGGAATTTGGATCGTTTAGCAAAGGCTTATGTGGATGAAATAGTGAGATACCATGGAGTTCCATTGGAGATTATATCCGACCGAGATCCGAGATTTGTTCGAGATTTTGAAAGCTTTGCAAGAGGCCATGGGTGGTTAGTAAGTTGTTGATGAGTACTGCATTTCAGGCCGTACGGATGGTCAGACGAGAGGACTATTCAGACTTTAGAAGACTGCTTAGGGCGGGCTCTTGACTTTCAGTCTAGTGGGAAACGAGTTTAACGTCGGTTGGAGTTTTCTTTAAAACAATAGCTATCATGCATCATCAAGATGGCTCATATGAAGCTCTTTATGGAAGGAAATGTCGGAGTCTATATGTGGAATCAATTGAGTGACAATCGTTGATTAGGCCCGAGGTCTTGTTGAGGGACCATTGATAATGTGAAGGGTCATCGTGATAGAAGGAAAGACGCTCAAGACCGTTCAAAAAGTCTTATGCCGATATCCGAAGAAGGCCGTTATAGTTTGAAGTTGGTGATAAAGTGTTCTTGAAGGTGTCTCCTATGAAGGGTGTAAAAAGGTTTGGTGTTAAGGGTAAATTGAGCCCTAAATACATTGGACCCTTTGATATTGTGGAAAGGATTGGTGCCGTTGCTTATAAGTTGGATTTGCCGCCGAATTTGGCTAAGGTTCATGATGTTTTTCATGTTTCTCAATTGAGAAAGTATGTAGTGATCCAAGCCATGTCTTTCAAGTTGAATTGCCCGAGCTTGAACCGAATCTATCCCTGTTGAAAGAGGAAGCCGCTCAGTATCCTAGATCGAAAGGATAGGAAGTTGAGAAGTAAAGTAGTTCCTTTGGTGAAAATCTTGTGGAGAAGTGCTAATGTCGAAGAAGAGACTTGGGAAACCGAAGCTTCTATGCGTAGTAAATATCCGAGTCTTTTCGAGTAAGGTAAATTTTTATTTTTCCTCAAGTTTCGAGGACGAAACGTTTTAAAAGGTGGGGTGATTGTAACACCCGGAAATGTACCCTATTTTTCTAGTAGAAATATTTTACGGATACTTTTCAGTAATTTTAAGTTTTAAATTATCTTTTTAAGTTCCGAGTCGAATTTTGAATTTCCGAGTTCGTATTTGGAATTTCTGCGAGATTTCATGAAAATGTCGTCTTCAGTCTAGTTTGACTTTTCTTGACTTTGGTAATCGCCTTTGACTTTTTCTCTACACATCTCACACAACTCCCTTCCTTAACCTAAAATCTCATTAAACACAAAATCAAACCTAGTTTTCTTCTTCCTTAAGAAATCAATTTCCCTCTTTGATTTCGATTTCATAATTCGCATAACTTCTTCGTTGCTCGATAGAATTTACGTAAGTTTATCTTATTCTTACTCCCGTACCTTCCTCTATCCGCGTAGATGTTAAAATCATCGTCTTTCTCGCTTTTCAAACTTTCCGTCTTTCTCAAGATGAACTTTATTCATCTTTTTACGATCTAATTGTAGGTGGCGACCTCCAAGATCCCGACAAAGACTATTTCCTTATAGAAGAGGAGCTTGACGATCATTAGAGACGCTTAAAGGTAACGGTGAAGGGTTACTCGGTATTACTTACGTGTTTTATATGTTTATATGCTAGAGAATCGTATTAGATTACGAGTAGGGAGATTAGCATCCATGCTATGATTAGTAAATGATGTTATATGATGAATATGGATGATATATATTGATTGTTGATGATTATTTGAAGTATATATGAGAATTGAAATGATTTGGAAATGATTTGGTTGAGTTTTGGAAGCTCTCGGGTGAAGAAGTGCTCCCAGCCGGTCGACCGGCCGCCGGTCTGACCACCGGCCGGGAACACATCAGAAACTCATTTGGAAATTTTGGTTTTTGCATGATATGGTGCTCCAGGCCGGCCAACCGGCCACCGGTCAACCCACCGGCCTGGAACACATCAGTGGTGAAGTGTTGGTTTTGTTGTGATGTTCTGTGCCGGTCGACCGGCCGCCGGTCGACTGACCGGCCCAGACCCCTTTTATCTGTTTTTGGGATTTTGCCTGTGTTCTGAGCCGGCCCACCGGCCGCCGGTCTGTTGCCCGGCCTGGAACACGGCTGTATGCATTTCCTTTATTTTCAAAAACTCGTGAGTTATAATAGTTCGCATGATCGGTTTACCGTGAAATTTTACGTAAGGTCTTATAATATTCATGCTTCGGTTATATGATATTTCTTTCGCATGTATCTCATGTTTTGTGACGGTTTTCGATATGTTCCACTTTGAGTCGGTTTTTCATCTATGTTACGGTTTGAGCACGGTTTTGTCTTGTGCTTTGTATTCTCATTCCCTTGGCTACCTTTCCGTTCGTAAGGCTGGAATGTCGGAACAGGCGAGGTATTCATACTGCTTAAATGCATGTGTTTAGTGGGGCATATATGACGACGTTGTGTGAGTGAACGTAGGCGTGTTCGGGAACCCGGCCGCAAAATGTTGTTATACTTGCGAGGTTGGTGGTTTATTTGCATGTAGCGTAACGCTGGTGTTTAATGAGGCTTGAGCTGTATTTCAGCCTCTTCGTGCATTGATTCTACCGCATTTGAGGGTACTCGGATATATATTGTTAAGCCAGAGTCTGGATGCGAAAAGTTGTATCGCATGTCGAATCGGAACACGTTATGATTCCGAGATCCTGGCAAGGTTTAGACTAGGACCGGATATTTATTATCGTCGTGCTACCAGGAGGAAAATAGTCTACATAGGCGAAATGTAAGCATCGCGTATGAGTTCAGGGAAATGTTATCCCGTGGATGCCTTTAATCATTCTTGCTGGGACACGATGCTAGTGCGTTTCATTTACCGTGAGATTGTCGTCTTGTGTCGTTCTTGAATGCGTGATTTCATGATATTGTTCATGGTCATTGCCTGATTGGACACCGTCATTGTCTTGGTTCGTGTTTGGATGATAATATGTTGGATTCTTTGTGATCATCATATGACTTGACTGGGTTGTCTGTCGAGTCCCAATCTTATCAATCTTATACCGCTAACGGTGAGATGCAAGCCCTAGTGAGCGTATTCGATTGCCTAAGAGTGTCTATTCCGAGTCTTTGAATAATATGATGGTTACGGATTTGATTTCCACATGATCTTATCATTTTCTATAGCATTGCCTATCTAATCTTATCGCAACTCACATGTATATCTGTATGTATGCATGCTTTACTTTCGTATTACCTTATATGTACGTTTGATGTAATATGGCTGGGAGAACCCGGAGTTACTCCCCACTGACTGTGGCATTCATGTTTTTCATGGATGAACAGGTTTCCTGCTTGGATGATTTTTGGATGTGACTTTTTGGGGTTCGGGTGGGAGCTAGCGGGCGTTGTCCCTGGAAGTTCACCTCTAGACGATAGTAGCTAGTTTTTATTAAACACTTGTTCTTTGCTAACATTTGAAGAGACCCCGTCTCTTTATTGTATATTCCGTTTTTAGTTTGTAATATTTGACACCTCTCGTTTTATTTACAATGCATGTATAAAAGTTTTTAAAAATACCGTATTTCCGCATATCATTTCACATGCTTGTATGTTTTATCTTTCCGCATTCGCGAGGGTTGTCACAACAGTCACCTCCGTATCATGGCTAAAAATCCTTCATGGCTCGATGCAAAACTCAAACAAGAATGGTTTTTCAAATTTGGTAGATTGGGAGATGGGCAAACTTTGCCTAGCCTAGAAGGTGATGGTAAGCTTAGGTACCTCACCGAGGCACCACCCACCGC
Organism: Heliosperma pusillum; assembly: GCA_022085475.1. NCBI lineage: Eukaryota > Viridiplantae > Streptophyta > Magnoliopsida > Caryophyllales > Caryophyllaceae > Heliosperma > Heliosperma pusillum. Next base: position 12,641 of record JAIUZE010010797.1, read on the forward strand.
TCCTACTGGAGGTAATCGACCGCCGTAAGGAGGGCCTATGAGTTTAACAAAAAAGAGTCAGCCGCGATCAAGAATGTCTTGATCTTCTCGATGGATGGCGATCTTCAAAGGAATGCCGTTAAGATGAAATCCGCTTATGAGATCTACTCTAAACTCGTGAGTGTGGTACACAGCCTGGCGAGGGACCACGAGATGGAAACTAGGGACAAGCGTAGAAATACGCATTTTGTGGAAAGTGGGAACCGTTAGAATACTTTATGCCATGTCAAGACACAAAGTAATGAAATGAACACTAAGAACTCGTTACCCTTAGCATTCTATGTCTAGAATGTCTCTCGTGGATGCCAATGAAAACGGGTGCTCACGAAGATCTGGAGTAAGGGGTGAGGGTACGTATTAAGAAGTTCTTTAATCGAACACCTAATCCCGCCCGCCTCGATAGCGGCCTCTACTAATGATTAGGGAAACTCTTGTGTACTTGATATATTTTCGGTTATATGCATGCTATGCAACATCCACATTTCAACCCTAGCATGTGAGCTTAGACTATGTCGGTCAACATGTAGTTTAGCAATCAATGACGTCGAATTATGAAGTTAGGATTAAATTACATGTGAGAAGACAATATAATTATACAATCGTTGAAATAATTAATGACTTGATAAAATTACAAAAGAATTACAAAGATTACAATGGATCTAGGGATCTATGTCGGAAATATGCCCAACAGAAAGATTTTAAGAAGAGGAAAAGAATTAAAGATTAAAAGACGGATTAGCAGTGATATTAGGGTTAATAGTTGATTAAATACGTAATTAAGCTACGTCGAGACGACAAGGGAAGTTCAGAGACATAATCCAACCCAGAACAGGCGCATCAGATGATGCGTCCTCTGGAAGAGGCGCATCAAACCCTGCGTCTGTTCTAGAGATGGGTTATGGCTGTGAAGCTGGAATCACGATCAGTTAGTGTTCATTGATGATTTGCGATTTATTGTGAAAGTATGACTCGAGTGAAAGTGATTTAATTAATTAAATTACAAGACTAAAACCCACTAATATTTATTATTAGGGATCTAAGTCATGGATTAACATCTAAATAAAAGGCTATGATAAAAGACGACTTATTATACAAAGAAAAGACTAATTAAAAGAAGTTTTGAAAAGGTTTTGACATATTCCCGACATGAATCTTACATGAATTAAATAAAGTACAAAAGATGGGAGTATTACACCCTCAGACTTACATGTTGACAAAACGAGATTAACTAAGTTCACGTTTTAGCGATAGCTCGACTCGAATGTAAAAAAAGTGCCCTCATAAGAGGATTAAAAATCGATTAGTTAAATTGATTAAATGTAGTGGTCAAATTGGCAGGTCAATGCAAAAGGCGACGGGTATCCAGAAGGATCTAAGCTTACGTGGTCGATTGTTTAAGTATGTAGATGTCAAAATGCTTAGAGCAAGGTCTAGAATGCAAAGAGAGAAGAGAAGGGGCAGAACACTCGCGTGCCTTGATAGTGAGAACGAACCTAACCTTTTATAGGGAAAATACAAAAAGTTTTGGAATAACTCGAACACGGAAAGAAATCTAGAAAATATTCCGGAAACAGGAAAAACGAGCTGGGCAAGAGGCGCAGCAGGCACTGCGACTCTTGGAAGAGGCGTAGCACCTGCTGCGTTATTTCCCAAGCAGTTTCCTCCTTTGAAAGAAAGATTTCCGCGTTTCTATTATGAAATTGCGGTTGATCTCGAATTCTTTCTAATTAAATACGAATATATTTTACCAAAAAATATAAGTTTTAAAATATTAAAATATCCGGAATATTCTCGAGCGTTCAGACTCGGTTTTAAGAGACGGTTTATAGAAAGTGAGGCGGTTCTTGACCCGGACTCCAAATAAACTCTAATGACTGTTAAAACGACCGTATCAGCACATAGATGACGACCAAGGGTAGACACAAGTATTTGAACTATCACTTGACGATAAACTTATGAACTGTCATAAATCGTTTCAAATACCAAACATGCGGCACAATCATAACTGGGTGGTTGGCGGAAGGTGTTGAAACGAGGTATCTACAGAGCCCTCACTTTGACTGAGGCTTAGACAAGGCAAAAGTCAAAGTATAGCCATCAGGTCAATCGAAGATTACAACCTGACGACTATGGCGACGCGAGGCGGTTCAAGAGGTCTGAACCAAGGACCTATTGTCGGGAACATTTTAAGGTCTGTCGACCATCGAGGAGGGTCTTTTAAAGTCCATTAGACTACGTACAGAAGCTCGCCAGCCATAAGAAGGAGTCATACCTGAGAATCTTCTTACGTGAGGTGCGATGTGAAGCTCGCCAGCCGTTGCTTTGGGTTCGTAATGAGGTTCGCCAGCCGCTGGAGATAGGATGTGTAATGAGGCTCGCCAACCGCTGGGGATAAAGTGCGTAATGAGGCTCACCAGCCGTTGAAAGGGCGCGTGATGAAGCTCGACAGCCATTGAAAAGGCGTATACGAGAATCTGTCTATCTTTGTCTTTAGGCGAACTATCGTTGGGGGAAACACCTGTTGAGGTAGAACTTTGCTAGGGAAAGGGCGCAGCAAGAGGCACGACTTCTGCTCGGGATTGCTTGAAACTGCTTGGCGTGATTGAAAGATCAATATTTGACATTATTATCTCTTTTTGCAGGCGTGGGTGTACTCGTATTTTCCGCGCCCAAGAGGACGGAGCCTGAGCCGCGAGCGTACCCATTTGTGAGGGATTGGGTGGTGTGCCGTAAGAAGAGCCATAGTTCTTCTTATGATGTCTGTAGGAGATCGAGGTGACAGGCGTGGAGCCCCTATGTTACTCCGAGAGGTTGGAGTATACTGATGCCGCTGGCTTTATGGCAGCATCTTGTGAGGAAGGTGTGCTTCTGATTTTGGCTATCTCTTTTATTTATATTACCTAGGAATGCCATTGTTTGATCCTCGTTTGCATCCGAATGAAGGTGGCACCGTCTCAGCACATTGCGTTGTGGAGGGTGGCAAACCGGTTGCGGGCTACATCCATTGGGGCACTTGTAGGCGGCCGGGACCGACAGGTATGAACCTCTCGTTCCTTGTTTATTTTGTTGTATTTTGAGATGAGATAACTGAAATGAGGCATTTCATGTAGAGAGCCTTGGAACATGAGCTGGTAGAGTCTTGGAGGGAGACATCGGAGTCCCGGGAGGAGATAGCTCATCTATTAAGGGAGCTAAAGGACAGAGATAGTGGAGATTGTTGCTCTCGAGGTTCTAGTTGGGCTCGGTTATGAGGAGGACTAGCGGTTTTATTTTGGTTGTAGACTTTGGACTTGTTTTGGATCTGTTTTGCATATATTGGATTTTATTTTGGGCGGAAGCCCCAGTTTTGGATTTTGTTTTAGGGGAAAAGCCCCCAGTCTGATGTATATATTCCCTTCTTTGTCGGTATTTGATGGCCTGGGTGCTTTTTCTGGAGGATATTTCCGTTCTTGCAGGTCAGCGTAAAAACAGGTTTGGTAGCTGACGGTTTCTGTCGTCATGCTGCCGAAATTTACATAGAATTCACATAAATAAACGAAGAGTTCACCTATTGCATATTAGTGGCCTAAACTGACGCAAAATGAAAAGAGGTTTACAAAAACCGGTTTTGTAAAAAGAAATGTATAATTTTTTGAAAATGTATAAGTGTGAAAGACTTGGGAAGAAAGAGGAGTGAAATGATTCCTCTGAATAAGTGTGCTCATTTGGCGGCCATGTCAATTTGTGTCTTGAAAAGCGAACCCGAAGAGGATTAGGATATCCAAAACCTCGGTAATTCAGCGTTTTTACCAAATCTACATCCTATAGGAATAAGAAATCATAGATGAATATGAATTAGGAAGGAGCAAAAGCTGAAAATTCTAAGAAGAAATGGAGTTGCGCAAGAGCTCAGCATGCCTTTTCTTAGGGGAGATCATCCTTGGCCTTGATAATAGAAAGGCTAACCGCGAGTTTCCATATCCGGGGAGTCCTATCATCTTGCAGGTAAGAACCCTTCCCTTTTTTTTTTCGTTCTTTTTTTTTTGTTGACTTCCCCTGGTGCTATAGGTATGGTTGATGGAACCCTTGCGATTGATCGAGCCCCAAGTTAATGTGCAAGGATATCGTGCTCGATTGATTACCATGAGGACTAGGCTCTATAGGGTGGACTATACGAGGATTCTCAACTATTGGGAGAATAAGCTGAAAGGTGAAGGTGGCCCACTTATCAGATGGAGTGGCCCACCGTGGCAACTCAAAGTAGTTAATGGATCACTATCCTTGGACCCAATTCCGTCGCTTCGTATTCCTGGTTTGTATTTTATGGTATGTATATTTGCAGAGAGAATGCTGAAACAAGTGGGCCTAAAACAGAGGATCCCGAGTCTTGATACCGTTCCCCAGACCGCCTTGGCTCATACTACAAAGTATTGTAGGTAATGGGCCACTAGATGGGTGCAATGGAATATGTGGTTCATACCCAGTCCTCTTGGCTCCCTATGGGTATCTGACTCATACTTGCGATGGAGGAAGGCTAGTACTCTATAAGAGCGTGAAAAGCTTAGAAAACGTGAGCATGTGGACAATAAGATCTATGAGACTGGTAAGAGAAGTCAAAATATCTTACTGAAGGGGAGGAAGAAGCCAGATTCCTAGTCACGCATCCAGCGAAGAGATCGAGGACTAATCCTGCTGCAAGCGTGGTGATAGATAGAAATGGGAATGCTTGACCGCGAGAAAGACCCTTGGTGATTTCATCTGAGGTAACGCAGGAGCGCCCGGCTCGTGGTCGAGACAAGAAGTATGAGAAAGGTGAGAAAGGCAAGGGGAAGATGGAAGAATAGCCTTAGTCTGTTTTATTATTTAGTATAATTATTTGTTGTAATAAATGGTGGGATTTTTAGAATCCTAGCATTAGCTTTTATTTCAACATTTATATATGTATTTGAGATATTATTACTATTTTTGGATAATGAATAAAGATTAGGTTAGTTAAGGATTTGATGAGTTTTTCTTCCTTGATTATTCTTGTCGAATTTCAAGTGCAAATGCAAATGTCCTTCTATTCACATTTCTAAATATTAGCGGGTTGAATCATGTGAAGAATTGCCTACGTATTCATTAGAAAAAAATGAAATCAAACCCTGCGCGTAGTTTGAGAAAATGTAAAAGAACAATTGTTCCAAGAAAGAGCTTGTAATGAACTTAGAAAAGGGTATGATGAGCCTGGCACACTCCCAAAAGAAATAAAATTTGATTTATTTGATGACATGAGAATTATCCAAATATCAAAATGCAAGAGCCTAACTACATTAAATTCAACTGGCCAGGGGCCGGTTTTATTTCGTGTCGCATGAGCGGCACGTAGGGTTGCGCGAGGCGCCTTTTTCTAGTGCATGCTAATAAGGGTAGTACCGTTTCAATTGGTCTAGGTTGGTAGGGTTAGCGAATTCATTCCCGTCTAGGTCTTTGATTCTAACCGCACCCCCTGAGAATATGGTTTGACTAAGAAAGGTCTATCCCACTTAGGTTTGAACTTTCCTCGTGGATCGACATGTAAGAGAGCTCTGACTGATTTGAGCACAAAATCCCCTTCTTTGATGTTTCTGTATTTAACTCGTTTGTTGAATGCTCGTTTGATACGTGCTTGGTATGTCTATACATTGTCTAATGCACGCAATCTACGTTCGTCCAAGAGAACGAGCACATCATATCTATCTCTCTTCCAAACATCTTCCGGGATTTGACTTTCTAAGAGAATACGCAGAGATGGGATTTTCAGCTCTACTGGTTGTACAGCTTCCATTCCATAGGTTAGATAGAAATGGGTGGCCCATTGGGTGTCTTAACTGTAGTGCGATAACCCCACAACGCAAAGGGTATCTTGTTTGGCCTATCACGGTAATTGTCGATCATTTTCTTAAGGATTGTGACGACATTCTTATTAGCTTCCATTACCGCGCCGTTAGTTTTGAGTTCTATAGGCGAGGAATGATGATGCTTGATCTTGTACTTGGCTAGCAAGTGCTTTGTCTCTGCTTGGAAGTGTGATCCATTATCACTGATTATTTCATGTGGAAAACCATATCGGTAGTGTTAGAGTGAGTGTCCTCAACAACTGAGCGATAACATAATTAAATCTCAATAATAAGAATACAAAGGGATGATTAAACATTATAGTCAACTGGTCAACATAAATCGGTAACGATTGGCTCACTTGAGTTTGACGTCACTGTCGTATGACGGTGGTGATCGGTTGATCCCTTGAGGTCACACCTAAAGAACAATCCCCTAATCATGTACATTAACTACTTGTATAGTGATACAGATTAATTAATCCCTTAAATTGAACTAAGTTTATATTTTAAGTAAAAATTATATCTTATTGTAATATGATTAAATAAGATTCATGTTAGTAATTTAATTGTTATATTACTAAGAATTTATTATGTTTATGAAACATTCGAGATAAGCAAAATTGGTTGATTATAATTACAATTTGTTGTAAATTATATTAACCAAATACGAGATGACCCATTTTATTTACATGTAATTATAAAATGTGACTTAAAATGTTAAGTCTAATTATTTATTACGAAATTTCATTTAAATTGGTAAAATGCACATTTATAAGCATAATACATGTTACATGTCACATATGTGACAAATGACAAAATGCAAAAAATAAAATGGACACCCATTTTATATGGGTGCACCGGTTTTTTGAGTTAGATGGGTAAGATTTTAGTTTGTAATTTTGTTCTAATTAAGTGTTAGACAAAATCATTACTATAAAAACCCATACACTCAACCTACTTTCTTGAGAAGAACAAAGTGAAAGGAAAACACCACCCATGTGGTGTGTGTGTGTTTTGGACGGTGCAAGTGAAGAGAAAAAGAGGACAAGATTCCTCTTATTTATTGAACACTCCATCTCATTTTCTAATACACATGCAAAATTGCTTATCTCTCTACATCTCTTTAAACCTCACTAAACTTAAGAAGTTTACCCAACTAAGAGTTCATACATTCTAATAAAATTACTAAAGTAGTAATAGTGTTATTAGATTTATTTTTAGGAAGACTACTATAAGATACTAGTGTAGTATCTTATATAGTGATTAAAGGGAGTAGTCTTGGGTGCAACTTATTGGAGAGTTTATACTTTGAAACTAGGATTTCATCCCTTGATTTATTGCTCAAGAACAATAGTGGAAAGGAGTTAAATTATTGTGCCAATTTCCTTCATACTCAATGTAAGAAATTGTTCTTTCTTGTTCTTTTATTTATGCATTCATAAGATTCACATAATTTAAAAGTAAAATATTCATAAGACGATATTAGAAATGTCTAATATTGAGTTTAAGAAACTTACAAGCGGTATCAAGAGCTTTGGTTGTTGCATGCATAATCGATTTATAGTTTTTTCGAGTTATTGTAACTTAAAGAAAACTAGTAATTTGTGTTCTATAAGAAAAAATCACAAATTCATTTTCATGTCAATATATTCTGGTCCTAATATGATTTTAGGTCATTTTGATGATTATGGAAATTTATATTGCTCAAATATGATTTTTAGTGTTTTAATTACATTTTAATGAGTAAAAATAATGCTTAAAATGCTAAAAATAGTTAGTCATATCTTCTGACCTTGAAATATTTACAAGACATCACACATGTATTTTAATTAGTGTATGTAGAATTTCGTGTGAAGTGGACTTATTTCTCATGATTTATGATTTTTATATGATAAAATGGAATAAAAAAACGTTTGATGGTTAGAAATAGTTCTGCTTTTAATCATACCATGAAATTTTAGTATATAGTCACATGCATGGTTTCCTTACAGACTGGAAAATTTGAGACAAATATGATTTGTCTAGCATGATTGATGAATTTTTAATGTAAAAATGGCATAAATAGTGACTAATTTAGCAAATATAACTATAATAAATTTCATGTCATGAGAAAATTTTTAATGGTTGCATAAATGTCCCCCATTTCAGATCTAAAGTTGAAAATTTAATTAGATTAGTTTTCACATGCTTTATATATATTTTATTTGATAAAACCGAAAACCCGCAACTGATTTTTCTCAAAATCGATGCGAAATTTTTGACTTGTTTTTTGACAATATGAGTGTCATGGAAATGTTCCAGAATGTTAAAAATCTTAAAATTCAAATTTTAAAATTATTGTAACTAAATTTGGATTTGTTTGATTAAAATATGATTTTTAAGTCTAATTTTGAGCAATTATATAACGAGTTTAATTATAGTCAAAAATTGAGTGATGACTAGTTTTTGAGTCCTAAATCAGTTGGGATAATTAACTTGGACTTATATATGATTTAAGTATTGTTTGGTAATCTTAAAATGTTATTATCACGCATTTCCGTAAAACCGGGTTATATACGATATATATAAACCTTTAAATATGGCGATTTGGCATTTAAAATGAGCATGTTTTATACATATTATGATGCGGCATTTTTAGTTTATGAATTTCATATTTTCATTTATGTAATTTAGAAGTATGTAATTTTATCTTTGTATGGCCTTAGTTTTAATCAATATTGCCTGAAATGTATTGGAATATTGATTCGGTTGTATTTAATGTGATCTCTTATCACTTTTATTGTAATATTTTATTTTACAAATGTATAATTAAAAGCTATGTAATTTTATTATATTTTGTAATTATTTTATCACGGAGTTTCCCAAAGACGCTGACATTCGGAAAGGCGTTCCGAGAGAGATTGTGACCTTGTGTGGCGAGCTTATGAAGTTCAAGAGACCAAAAGAGTTGGTTCCAAATTTGTAATAGAATATATGATTTTCTATTCTAGGAAAGTGACAACACCAAAATGTGTCATGTTTAATAGTGTTTATTAGGTTCATTTAATATACTTTTTACGGGTCGTTAGCATCGTTTTATGCTAACCTTAGTCCTTGTAATTATGTTGTTATTTAGTATTTTTAAGTCAAATTTTAGAGTCAAGCCCGGAAGTCAACAAAAGTCAAAGTCAAACCCAAGACCCGAGACCCAAACCCGACAATTGGAGTGGGCTAGGAGCAAATTATCAATGCAAGAAGAGCAAGTCCAAAGGGTCAATGGAAGTCAAGGCGAGACTAGCATTCAAAGGGGTCAACGAAAGTCAAGGCGAGCGTTGAAGAGTAAAAACTGGTAGCATGAAACGCTGCCAGCGCCGGTGAACGCTGCCAGCGTCGCCACGATGCTGCCAGCGTCCGTGGGCGCTGCCAGCGTCCTGGCCTCACACATGTGTTCTTTCATTCTCCGTCTTGTCATTTTGAGGCCCCTTTTCTCGAAGGCCCTAGGTTTCCGGACCCAAGAGTATAAAAGAGCTAGATTTTAGAGAGAGAGGGCATGCAACATTCCACAACAAAACACATTAGAATTCTCTCAATTTTTGGTTCTTCATTTTGGTTTGTAATTTGGTTGAACTTTGTTATGGGTTGTAATACTTGGATTATGGGTTGCTAATCCTCCATTTCTTAGTGTAATTGGAACAAGTTCTCTCCTTTTAGCATTGTAAGACTTTTTGAACCTCTTCTTCTCTATTTAATACCATTTTCTCATGTTTAAATTCCATTGTTGAATGAATTATTGTTGAGACTAACCATCTTAGCAAGTGTTTGTTTAATTAGTGCTTTGTCTAGATAAATTTGGTTAATTTGTCTTGATATTGTTGAAGCAACCTTGAAAGATTGTAACTTTGGTTTAAAAGTTGGAATCTTTTGGGTAGAATGTGGTTTATTGTGTGATTAGAACATGGTTGAATGTTTTATTACATGATTCTAGCTTGTTTCTTTGGTTTTGTGCTTAAAGCTTGCATCTTTGATTTTGGCTCATGTTTTAATGGGTGTAAATTGAGTTGTAAAGGGTCATCCTTGGTTGATTTAATCCATGTTGACTAATTTCTTAGAAACTTGTATTAGATAATTAGAGAAGAGAGGAAAGGAAGAGTCTGTACTTTGTTAATTGTTGGGAACTTGGAAAAATTACACTAAGTTGTTTCTCCATATTTGAATCTTTAGTTTTTGTTGGTAATTTTAGACTTGCTAATCAAATTCTCATGTCAAACTTTCTCCCTATATGTTATCGTACATGTTTTCTCACTGTGAATATCATAGTTTGTAATTAATTTAAGTTTTTGTCTTAATTAGTGTCTTAATTTGTGATTAGAGTAATTAATTAGTAATTAGTTTGTTAATTGGTTTTTAGCAAGAGTCTAGATTATATTAATTTAGTTAATAGCGCCTTCTCTTGGGTTCGACTCTATTCTTACCATTTACTACCTTTAATTAAGATAGTTTATGTTTGTTTAGGAGATATTAAATTGTTATTTGATCATAGCTAATTAGTGGATTTAACAACACGCGGATTAGCCTCGTCAGAAAGGCTATACTAGGAAATTTTATTTTTGCTTACATTTTATTTAATATGTTTGCATGCATAGCCAAATCGCCATAACATGACATGCATATTTCATCTAGTCATCGATCGTGTCAATTAAAATTATTGATAATTCATCGATTTATTTCACTTAAACAAGATAGATAATAAATTGACATGACCTCTCATAATAAATAATTGTGATCAAGCCTTACCAAATAGTAGAACCCATGAATCCCAATTTCGCAAGGAAGTAGGCTCGGCTCACCGGGGTACTAAAATTGTTACGTTGGGTAAGCGGGGTAATAAAGGTTATTACTTCGAAATTTGGGTTGAGCTCAACGGAAGTATTCGATACCGTAGCCGCATATGTTTCGGGCTTAGGATAAATATTAAAGTAATATTATCGACCGAGAGTTCTACTGTAGAATCGATTAAAGAGTTAATCCACCGAATTATGTTAATGAGGGATGAATCGGCTCACCGTGCCCAAGTTGATATGAATTTGGATCTCGGAATCATTTATAATAGTTGGGTAGAGGTCACTATATAAATGTTCAACTTGTTTAAAATGTTTAAAAGTATGTAAAACGATAAATGTTCACATTTTCTTTATGTCAAAAATTTGTAGTTACAAATTGTTTATTCGCAATGGCTAGTTTATCCACCACAACCACCAACGCTCCAACTCTCACAAACGTTTATTGGATTCGATCCTTCATGGATTGTTGTAAATTAGAAACGAACGGTACAAATTTTGTCGATTGGGATGCGCAACTCCGCTTTCCCTTGGAAGGTGACGACAAGCTTCGTTACCTTACCGAGGCCTCTCTCACCCCACCTAAAGAAAGGTCAACCACCGCCGCAAGGAGAGCCTATGAGGCTTACCACAAAGAGTCCGACGCGATCTAAAACGTTTTGATCTTCTCTATGGAGGCCAATCTTTAAAGGAGTGCCATAAAGATGAGCACGGCCTACGATATCTACACGAAACTTGTGACCATGTTTTCACAAGCTCCAAGGATCCTTCAATATGAGACAGCTTCTGCATTCTTCGACATGAATCTAAAAGAGGGCCAAAAGGTTAGCCCTCATGTACTCAAATTGATTGATCATATTAAGACTCTTAAATTGCAAGGAGTAGACATTCCCAAACAACTCGTTATCGACCGAGGTTTACATTACTTGGGGAAAATAAAAGCATATGTGCAGTTTAGGGTAAATGTTTGTGCAAGCCGAGAGAGACATGGGGTTAAATGTTAGCACCTCCAACGACGTGCTCCATATTAATAATAAAAGCAAAGGGAAGTTCAAAAAGGGTGGTAGCAAAGGGAAGAGGCCCTCCATCTCCAAAGGCAAGGGAAAAGCTATTGAGAATAACTCTCCAAAACTACAAAAGAGGGACTCGACTGAGGACAAAAGCAATTTATTGTAATGGTGTGGGGCATTGGAAGACGAATTGCTCTAAATATCTACGACATATCAAAGCTGGAAAGGTTCTTCCAGTAGGTAAATATTTATCCCAATCATTTATGTTATGATCTCAACTTTGGTATATAGATACGAGTTGTGATTCTTACCCTTTTTATTGTAGTTAGGGCACGCCAGCAAAGATAAGGGTAAGGAGAAACAAGCCTAAGAAGTCTCTTCAAAGAAAGCTAGAAGTAGCGCACCATGGTTGAAGACCTAAGGAAGCTTGTGTTGGAGTAAGTGTCCTCAACAATAGTGCGATCACTTAATTAAATCTCAATAACAAGAATACAAAGGGATGATTAAACATTATAGTCAACTGATCCACATTACTCGGCAATGATTGGCTTAATAGAGTTCGACATTACTGTCATATGACGGGGGTGATCAGTTGATCACTTGAGGTCACACCGAAAGGACGATTCCCTAATCAAGAAAGTTAATTAATTGTAGATTGATACAGATTAATTAATCTCTTCAACAGAACAAGTTTGCAAGTGAGAAATATATCTGATTGTAATATGATTAAATAAGATTCAATAATATAATTGTTATATTAGAATGCATAATGATTATGAAACATTTGTGATAAGCATGATTGGTTGATCATAAATACAATTAGCTGTAGATCATGTCAACCAAATATGAGATGACCCATTTTATATATATGTGATTATAAATTATTGCTTAAAATATTAAGTTTAATTTATTTGACATGAAATTGTATTTAAACTAGTTAAATACATATTTATATTATAAGATAACATGTCAGATGTCAGATGTCACATGTGTGACAAATGACAAAATGACAAAATGTAAAATGGAGTCCATGTATACGTCAAAACCGGTTTTGCTTAAGTGTAGGGTAGTGTTTAGGCTTAAATGTTGTTCTAATCAAGATTAGGCATGATCATTACTAGCCTAAATACCTATAGCCACCCTATAACTTTGATAAGGCGAAAAAAAAGAAAAAGCAACCACCTTTCCGCATGGTGGTGCCAGTTTTGGTGAAGGGTTTAAGAGGATGTTTTCCTCTTTGTTTTAAACAAAAACATTTTATAAGAAAATACTACTACATCTCACTAAAAATTCCAAGATACTTAGAACCTTTAGAAGTTTCATAGAACTTGTGTTTGTAGCTTGAACTCGACATTTCTAAGGTGGAAATTTCGAGTGACTTGTCTTGGTTTTAAGAGTACTTGTTTGTTGTTCTAGTATAACAATATTCAAGTGATTAAGGATATTCTAGGTGCGTCACCAAGGAGAGTTCCTCGATGTGTCGTACTTATGAAATATTTTGGTAAGAATCTGATGATTGAAAATGTTGAGGATATATTGCACTCGCTTGAGGACTAGATTCTGGTGCAGTTAGTGTTGTCAAGTTACGATCGACATTTGAATTTTCATAGATGGAAGATAGTATTGGGGTTCATCCTTCTTTCTTTACTTCTTTCTATTCGATTTATTCTTTCGAATATTCCGTTCTTTCTATGGAATATCATCCTCTATAGATAGATTACTATAAGCTTTAGTTAGAAATTTTAGGCATAGATAATAGAGTAATTACCTTTACTACGAAATTTTTGAACTAAAAGTTTTAGGAAATGTTTTATGATTTCAAGTATTTTACCGTCAAGGAGTGTTGAGACTTGTTATTGGAGACGTTCGATAACTAGTTTTCTCATTTATTGATGCGAAAATGTATCTTTTAAGTCTTTGATTTGGACGACGAGGTTTTTGACGGCCGACGAGAATCTTCCGTTCCATTGATAAGACCCTATATTTTTTATTACAAAGATATTCTTAACAGTTTTGAATTGACCTACATATATGTTACTTTCCTTCTTCTAAGTTTCGAGGACGAAACTTTTTAAAAGGAGGGGTGATTGTAACAACCCGAAAAGTACCCAATTTTTCTAGTAAAATATCTTAAGGATACTTTTCAGCAAAGTTAAGTTTTAAAATAGAATTTATTGTTTCGAGTCGTATTTTGAAATTCCTAGTTCGTATTTGGAATTTCTGAGAGATTTCATGAAAATCCCGTTTTTAGTCATCTTTGACTTTTCTTGACTTTTAAGTCGTCTTTGACTTTTCTTGACTTTTTAAAGTCGTCATTGACTTTTCTTGACTTTTAGGTCGTCATAAACTTTTCTTGACTTTTAAGTCATCTTTGACTTTTCTCGACTTTTAAGTCGACTTTGACTTTCGTTGACTTTTCCCGACTCGCTTTGTAAGTTTGAAGACCGAAATTTTATTTAAAAAAATAATATTTTTAATTTATTTTTATTAAGATTTATTTGGATTTATGAAAATTTAATATAATTATTTTGAATTTATTTGTAATTAAAGAATAACTTTTACGTTTTTAACCCGAAC
>JAIUZE010010802.1:0-10581 GCA_022085475.1 Heliosperma pusillum
ATCATAATTTCTAAGCTTTCTAATTGTATTCTAAATACGAATTCTAACATGGAAATCATGTAAAACCCGTAAATGATACCGAGTAACCCTTCACCGTTACCTTTACGCGTCTTTAATCGATTACTAAAGCTTCCTAGTAGTCTCCACCTACAAATAGGTAATAAAAGATGAATAAAATTCATCTTGAGAAAGACGGATAATTTAAAAAGCGAGAAAGACGGTAATTTTATTACCAATACGGATAGAGGAAGGTAAGAGGGGAAGAATAAGACGAACCTACGTGAATTCCGTCAAAGAACGAAGGAGATACGGTGATTCAAAGATCGGAAAAAGCTAAGGAGGCAAGGATTGAGTTTTCTTAAAGAGGAAGAAGGTTTGTGTTTGATTTTGGAGTAATGAATTAGGTTAAGGGAATTAGAGTATAAGTAAGGAAAAGTCAACCAAAAAGTCAAACTCGCCTTAAGACGGCTTTTTTATGGAATCTCGCAGAAATTCCAAATACGAACTCGGAAATTCTAAATTCGACTCGAAACTTAAAATTATAAATTAAAGCTTAAAATTACTGAAAAGATTTCGTAAAATATTTCTACTAGAAAAATAGGGTACATTTCCGGGTGTTACAATCACCCCACCTTTTAAAAAGTTTCGTCCTCGAAAATTGAGAGTAGAAAATAAAAGTATCAAGGACAAGAATCGGTTTTCAAAATTAATACGAAAACTTTTATAAGGGAAACATTTATGAAACGAGGTTCATCTCGAAAACGTTTTAAGGAGAATTTTCATAAGTGCGAAACTTACTTACGGATCACAAGAATGCTCGTCGCGAACGAGAACTCTAATTATCCAAAATCAAATCAATGTCGAATTAGTGAAATCGGATTTCAAAACAACGTTAGTAAGTGCAGGACTAGTTATCAGACGTCTCCAATAACAAGTGCAAACATCAAACCAAACGCAAAATCCAAATATAAAAGCAAAAGAAATCCATTTTCTCCAAAAAGAGGGTACACAAACCATCTTTAGACTTCTTTGAAACGTTAAATTAGAAATATAATATGGAAATGTGAAAGTTTTATCAAAGATAAAAACAAATAACAAGACATTACACGTACATAGAGCGACTCGAACTTAAAGTTCACAAATCACGATAACAAAATATATACAAAACACGCACAAACGAAACAAATCGAACTCTTAGGGATAAGAAGATGACAATAAAATCGCCAGGAAGATCTACAAGAATTCGATAGTTCTAACTCTACTGATAAATTAGATCCTCAAGAGAAGGCAATTTACCCAATTTGCAACTCATCATTTTCAATCATCAGAATTCCTACAAAAATATTCCATAATCATGAAACTTCGAGTAACCAATCCCAATTATTCGAATCCAATTAGAATCTACTAAGGTCCATCGGCACGGTAGACTCCACGACTAACAATCCACAAGGTAAAGAGACTTACCATGAAATCCTTTAACCCAATTTACTTCAAACTCATTATCCTAAATTTACAAAGAACTTTCTCATCCTCGAAAGTCAAAACACAAACCACGCAACAAAACCTAATCATCTAGGATCCAACTAGCCTCATCCAAAGTATCACGACAAGGGAAAATTCACAATCCATTATCGGTTATAAGAATTCTTTAATAAACCAACATCCTTAATTCGATCATTACTACGCCTGAAACCTCAAATATAAATAGCCACATTAGCAAACTACGGAGGTTACTAATCCTCAAGATAATGGGTTCACCATTCTATCTCTATATTCCATAACATTTGAGCACTCACTATCCAAAGCTTGCTACGAATATTTCTCAATCTCAAACTATGATTCCTTAAGAATAAAAGAGAATTACTAACTCCAAACCACAAATGATCAATCACTTGGAAATCAGACAACCATTCAAATCATATCGTTCATCTAAAACTCAATATGAATCGATTTTCATTTACAACAAAACTCCTCAAACTTTGGGTACCGGGTCAATTTCCCTAAAGCAAAGTCTCTTTTAGAATCCACCAATTAGAGACATCTAATTCTCAAATGATATACCAAGCAACCGCTATAATACCCAACAACAACGAACTATTATCATGATCAACTAATTTCTCAAAATAATACTAGAATACCAAGCTCCAAATCTAAAACCACTAAGAGAGGATACATTATCACTATTAGGATTCATCCTAGAGCTTAAGTCATATTTCTCATGATCAAATACAACCTGAACTTTGCTCAATCCAAAGACACATCTTCTAACTAAAGAATTCCAAAATACATTACTCTTACTCTCTGAGCCTTACAAACGGAATATCCAATCCACTAAGGAAAATATGAAGCGGCAACGAGATAGGAAACGATAAGAAATCTCAAGGAGAACACGAGAATAAAATCAGGCACGAGATTAAAAGAGAGGAACGCTGAAAATAACGAGGGCAAGAAAGAGACAAAGCAGAGAGTAGAGGTATGAATATATCCGAGTAAGAAATAAGATACGAGCATGCGATTTCTTAAAGATCAATCTTGACAAAAACATTCAAGAATGGAAATGAAAAGGAATGATGCCACGAATAAAGGTTTAATCCACCAAATTTCTCCTTTCAGGCTTAGGGTGATAGTAAAGCAACTCATCCCAAACAAAGGTCTCTTACAAGGGACCATCGTACCACAATCATCAAAGTAAGGTACACCTAGATTTAACAAATCGATTACAACCCAAATCATCCATCCTTTCATATCACACGGATTCCCAATTGCGGAATTGTAACTCAAGTATAATAACATTCTTTTAGCTCGAATATTCAACACAACCTCAAAGGTTTGTTTAATTGAAGGACTAACAAATACTCTCTTATACTCGGTCATCTTCAAGTCTATAGCCCACGAGTTCATTATTATCAAAGTACAACATCAAGCCAAACATCATCATTAACATCCCAAGGTATTTTCATCATGGATCACATCATCAAATCTCTCTCATATCTATAATCTTCAAGTAATATGGTTCAACTTACAACGAAACCTTACTACTTCAAACGAGTCTCCGATACCATAAGATAATATCATATCTTTAAATCCAAGAACTATAGCCAAATGCTTTTCCACCAAGCCTACACTTACAAACACACCATAGGAAACCACAAGACGTCACTTAGTCTCAAAAGCATTTTGCACCTCAAGATATCATTCTAAACTTCTTATTTACACCAAATAAACATATCATAAGCATGGCCTTTAAAACAATACAAAACATCTAAGTCCGAAAGACTAAACTACTAATGGGTTAAGAAGTCATAGCCAACTCATTCAACCTTACACCATCGAATATCATGAACTATCCACACATTAGTCCTGACAAGCATCAAGCATTAAAATCATCAAACTTATCTTACTACCTTTCCTTAGAGTTACAATCAATCATCAATATAGGGTGAATTTAGATCTACACCATTTTCCTCAAATCACAAAATTCATTCTAACAAATACTAATATTCCACAAAATTCAAGTCCTTCCGACCAAGCATATTATATCACAAACAAAAGGGTATCACATCCATAAAAATGTTACATGAGGAAGGTAAGGATACCAATGGTAAGAAGGAGGAACTATTAAGAGAAATTTCCAAGAGGCAAACAAGTTGGAAGGGAAAGAAGCACCTAGATAGAAGGAAGAGAGCATAAGACAATAAGGACGAGAGAACTCATAGATGAGGAAGAAATACACTTCAATTAGGCTTGTAAATCTTTAAATCTTTGGTAGAGGATACTTCTTCTAAGTAAAACAATGATCCACCTCAAAACGGTAGATACAAACAAACATAACATCACTCAACACAATCAAACAAACAAGTTAGAACCTAACAAACATCAAGTACACCACAGACTACCACCTTAGGTCCTTAAGTCTACCCATCTCTCATTTATTATTTCAAGGTCAAGTAGTTTAAATTTAGGGTTCACGTGTGTACGTCGGGAGGATCAAAGCTATGATTTACCAACTGTGGACAACCCGCGGAATGCGGAAAGTCTAAAACATTACACGCATTGAACTATTTATACTATTATAGCGGAATATGAAGTTTTAAAAAACTTTTATACATGCAAGGAAAGAATACGAGGAGTGTCATATATTACAAACTAAAGTACGAATTATACTACATCAAGAGACGAAGTCTCTCCAAAAGGTTAACAAGTAAAAGTGATCTTACAATATAGATGGGGTATTTTCGAAATAGATGGGGTATTTTCGAAATAGATGGGGTATTTTCGAAATAGATGGGGTATTTTCGAAATAGATGGGGTATTTTTCTAATCGATTTAGCAAATAGCTAAACAACGTCTAGAGGTGTTTCATCCAGGGACAACGCCCGCTAGCTCACACCCGAACCCAAAATAGTCAAAGCAAAAAGCCATCCATGCAAGCAACCTGTTCATTCATGAAAAACATGAACGCCACAATCAGTGGGGAGTAACTCCGGGTTCTCCCAGCCTTATCACATCAAACGTACATATAAGGAAATACGAAAGTAAAGCATGCATAAATATATATACATGTGAGTTGCGATAAGAATAGGTAGGCAATTCTATAGATAATGATAAGAACATAAGAGGCACAAATCCGAATCCATCATGATATTCAAAGACTCGGAGAAGACACTCTTAGGCAATCGAATACGCTCACTAGGGCTTACATCTCACCGTTAGCGGTATAAGATTGATAAGATTGAGACTCGACAGACAAACCAAGTCAAGTCATGCGATGATCACAATAAATCCAACATATTAACATCCATTCACGAACCAAGACAATGACGGTGTCCAATCATGCAATGACCATGAACAATATCATGAAATCACGCATTCAAGAACGACACAAGACGACAATCTCACGGTAAATGAAACGCACTAGCATCGTGTACATGGCAAGTATGATTAAAAGGCGTTCACGGATGACATTTCCCTCAACCCATATACGATGACATTTCGTATAGGTAGACTAATTTCCTCTTGGTAGGGCGACGATAATAATACGGTTCCTAGTCTAAACCTGGCCAGATTCTAGGAATAAATCATGTTCCGATTCGACACGCGATGACATTTCGCATCCAAGACCCGGGCTTACAATATATATGCCGAGTACCCCAAATTCGGTAGATCAATTCACGACAGGGGCGGAAAACAAGCTCAAGCCTCATATCTTGCGGTACGCTACATGCAAATAACACCACCTCGCAAGTATACAACATTTGACGGCCGGGTCGAACAACGCATAGCGTTCAACTCCCAACAACGTCGTCGTATGCCCACTACACATGCAATTAAGCAGTAGGATACCTCCCCGTTCCGACATTCCAGCCTTACGAACGTGAAGGTAGCCAAGGGAATGAGAGTACAAAGCACAAGACAAAATAGTGCTCAAACAGTATCATTTGTAAAAACCGACTCAAAGTGGGACATAGCAAAAACCGTCACAAAACATGTGATACATGCGAAGGAGATATCATAAATCCAAAACATGAATCAATACATGATACCCAAGCATTAGACCAAGTTTAAGAAGCATAATAAATAAGAAACATAGATAACTCTCCAAAACAACAAGTTTGGAAACTAACTTAAACAAGGGTTCACTTCAAACTGTCATAACTATAGTTCTAGATATGGGAATGCATAAATTCCAAGTCGAGGTGATATCTTATCCTCTTATGGTTCCAAAGAGTGGTCACAAGCCCAAAACAAGCAAGTAACGAAGGAGATATGAGCATTCTACCAAAAAGGGTCAGTGCTGTGAAATTGCACGGGTCACCCGAGAACAACCACCCTATTCCTATCATTTCCAATTTTCATAATTTACTTCTATCAACTAACAACAATCAATATTCATCATCAACAATCATCAACTAACAACAATCATCATCAAAAGCATAATTTCTAAGCTTTCTAATTATATTCCAAAAACGAATTCTAACATGGAAATCATGTAAAACACGTAAATGATATCGAGTAACCCTTCACCGTTACCTTTACGCGTCTTTAATCGATTACTAAACCTTCCTAGTAGTCTCCACCTCCAAATAGGTAATAAAAGATGAATAAAATTCATCTTGAGAAAGACGGATAATTTAAAAAGCGAGAAAGACGGTAATTTTATTACCAATACGGATAGAGGAAGCTAAGAGGGGAAGAATAAGACGAACTTACGTGAATTCCGTCAAAGAACGAAGGAGATACGGTGATTCAAAGATCGAAATCAAAGAAGGAAAAGATGAGATTTCTTAAGGGAGAAGAAAGGGGGTTGTGTGCTTGATTTGTGTTAAATGAAGAATTAGGTTAAGGAAATTAGAGTATAAGTAAGGAAAAGTCAACCAAAAAGTCAAACTCGCCTTAAGACGGCTTTTTCATGAAATCTCGCAGAAATTCCAAATACGAACTCGGAAATTCAAAATTCGACTCGGAACTTAAAATTATAAATTAAAACTTAAAAATCGCTGACACGATTTCGTAAAATATTTCTATTAGAAAAATAGGGTACATTTCCGGGTGTTACAATCACCCCTCCTTTTAAAAAGTTTCGTCCTCGAAACTTGAGAGTAGAAAAGAAAAGTTATAAGGACCAATTCGTTTTCTCCAAATTGGTATTCAAAACATTTTCAAGAAAATGTATTTCAAAAGCATGACATTTTCCAAAAAGGTATAGGAAAAGTTTTCCAAAGTAACTCTCTTTTTCTGTGGAACGAAATTGTTCTTGTCGTGCACACAAGAACACCAGCATTCCAAAGTAAAGACAAGATTAAAATTAAATCATACGTTGATAAGTGCAGAACCAGTCATTAGACGTTTCCAATAACAAGTTCTAGCATCCAACTAAACGCAAAATCCAGTATAAAAGCGAAAGAAATATATTTTCTCCAAAAAGGAGGTACACAATCCATCTTTAAACTTCTTTGAAAAGTTAAATTAGAAATACAATATAGAAATTTGAAGGTTTTATCGAAGATAAAATCAAATAACACGACATTACACGTACATAGAGCGACTCGAACATCCAGTTCACAAATCACGATAACAAAATATATACAAAACACGTAAAAACAAAACAAATCGCACTCTTTGGGATAGGAAGATCAAGATAAAGTCAGCATGAAGATCTTCAAGAATTCGACATCACTAACTCTACTAATAAACCAAATCTTCAAGAGAATGCAATTTACCTAATTTGCAACTCATCATTTTAAATCATCAGAAATCCTACAAAAATATTCCATAATCACGAAACTTCGAGTAACCAATCCCAATTATTCGAATCCAATTAGAATCTACTAAGGTCCATCGGCACGGTAGACTCCACGACTAACAATCCACAAGGTAAAGAGACTTACCATGAAATCCTTTAATCCACTTTACTTCAAACTCATTATCCTAAATTTACAAAGAACTTTCTCATCCTCGAAAGTCAAAACACAAACCACGCAACAAAACATAATCATCTAGGATCCAACTAGCCTCATCCAAAGTCTCACGACAAGGGAAAATTCACAATCCATTATCGGTTATAAGGATTCATTAATACGCCATGACATCCTTAAGTCGATCATTACTACGCTCGAAGCCTCAAATATAAATAGTCACATTAGCAAACTATGGAGGTTACTAATCCTCACGATAATGGGTTCACCATTCTATCTCTATATTCCCTAACAACTGAGCACTCACTATCCAAAGCTTGCTACGAATATTTCTCAATCTCAAACTATGATTCCTTAAGAATAAAAAAAATTACTAACTCCAAACCACAAATGATCAATCACTTGGCAATCAGACAACCATTCAAATCATATCGTTCATCTAAAACTCAATATGAATCGATTTTCATTTACGCCAAAACTCCTCAAACTTTGGGTACCGGGTCAATTTCCCTAAAGCAAAGTCTCTTTTAGAATCCACCAATTAGAGACATCAAATTCTCAAATGATATACCAAGCAACCGTTATAATACCCAACATCAACAAACTATTATCATGATCAACTCAATTCTCAAAACAACACTACAATACCAAACTCCGAATCTAACATCACCAAGAGAGGATACATTATCACTATGAGGATTCATCCTAGAGCTTAAGTCTTATTTCTCATGATCAAATACAACCTGAACTTTGCTCAATCCAAAGACACATCTTCTAACTAAAGAATTCCAAAAATACATTACTCTTACTCTCTGAGCCTTACAAACGGAATATCCAATCCACTAAGGAAAAGATGAAGCGGCAACGAGATAGGAACGATAAGAAATCTCAAGGAGAACACGAGAATAAAATCAGGCACGAGATTAAAAGAGAGGAACGCTGAAAATAACGAGGGCAAGAAAGAGACAAAGCAGATAGAAGAGTTATGAAGATATCCGCGTAAGAAATAAGATACGAGTATGCGATTTCTTAAAGATCAATCTTTATAAAAGTATTCAAGAATGGAAATGAAAAGGGACAATGGCACGAGTAATGGTTTATGGTTTAATCCACAAAATTTCTCCTTTCAAACTTAATGCGATAATAAAACCACTTAATTATTTCTTTACAAAGGCCTCTTACAAAGGACCATCATACCACGAGCAATCATCAAAGTAAGGTACACCTAGACTTGATAAATCGACTACAACCCAATTCATCCATCCTTTCATATCACACGGGTTCCCAATTATGGAATTTCAACTCAAGCATAATAACATTATCTCAACTCCATAATTTGACACATTCCCTAAGGTTTCAAAAACCGAAGAATCAATTAGGAATTCTCCATACTAATCTCTTTTCAACTCCTACGGCCAAAAGGTAGAACACCGAACAAAACATCATTATCAACATCATATAGTCCACGAGTTCATTATTATCAAAGTACGACCTCAAGTCAAACATCATCATTAACGTTCCAAGGTATTTCCATCATAGCTCACATACTCAAATCTCGCTCATATCTATAATCCTCAAGTACTATGGTTCAACTTACCGAAACCTTACTACTTCAAACGAGTCTCCTATACCATAAGATAAGATCATATCTTTAAATCCAAGGACTATAGCCAAATGCTTTTCCACCAAGCCTATACTCACAAACACACAATAGGAAACCACAAGACGTCACTTAGTCTCAAAAGCATTTTACACCTCAAGATATCATTCTAAACTTCTTATTTACACCAAATAAACATATCATAAGCATGGTCTTTAAAACAATACAAAACTTCTAAGTCCAAAAGACTAAATTACTAATTGAGTTAAGAAGTCATAGCCAACTCATTCAACCTTACACCATCAAATATCATGAACTATTTACACATTAGTCATGACAAGCATCAAGCATTAAAATCATCAAACTTATCTTACTACCTTTCCTTAGAGATACAACCAATCATCATTATAGGGTGAATTTAGATCTACACCATTTTCCTCAAATCACAAAATTCATACTAACAAACACTAATATTCCACAAAATTGAAAGTTCTTCCGACCAAGCATATTATATCACAAACAAAAGGGTATGACATCCATAAAAATGTTACATGAGGAAGGTAAGGATACCAATGGTAAGAAGGAGGGACTATTAAGAGAAATTTCCAAGAGGCAAACAAGTTGGAAGGGAAAGAAGCACCTAGATAGAAGGAAAAGAGCATAAGACAATAAGGACGAGAGAATTCATAGATGAGGAAGAAATACACTTCAATTAGGCTTGTCAATCTTTAAATCTTTGATAGAAGATACTTCTTCTAGGTAACACATGATCCACCTTAAGACGGTAGATACAAACAAACATAACATCACTCAACACAATCAACAAACAAGTTAGAACCTAACAAACATCAAGTACACCAAGACTACCAAGTAAAGTCCTTAATTTCTACCCATCTCTCATTTATTATTTCAAGGTCAAGTAGTTTAAGTTTAGGGTTCACGTGTGTGCGTCGGGAGCGATAAAGCTCTGATACCAACTGTGACAACCCTAGCGAATGCGGAAAGATAAAACATACAAGCATGTGAATTATATAGCGGAATATGAAGTTTTAAAAACTTTTATACATGCAAGGAAAGAATACGAGGAGTGTCATATATTACAAACTAAAGTACGAATTATACTACATCAAGAGACGAAGTCTCCCCAAAAGGTTAACAAGTAAAAGTGATCTTACAATATAGATGGGGTATTTTCGAAATAGATGGGGTATTTTCGAAATAGATGGGGTATTTTTCTAATCGATTTAGCAACTAGCTAAACAACGTCTAGAGGTGTTTTATCCAGGGACAACGCCCGCTAGCTCACACCCGAACCCAAAATAGTCAAAGCAAAAAGCCATCCATGCAAGCAACCTGTTCATTCATGAAAAACATGAACGCCACAATCAGTGGGGAGTAAATCCGGGTTCTCCCAGCCATATCACATCAAACGTACATATAAGGAAATACGAAAGTAAAGCATGCATAAATATATATACATGTGAGTTGCGATAAGAATAGGTAGGCAATTCTATAGAGAATGATAAGAACATAAGAGGCACAAATCCGAATCCATCATGATATTCA
>JAIUZE010010803.1:1945-19407 GCA_022085475.1 Heliosperma pusillum
AGTTAACTGACGGTCGGTTATTAATAACGTAAACGTTATTCTTTAAATTCCGAATAAATTAAAAATAATTATATTAAATTATGATAAATCTTAATAAATCTAAATAAAAATAAATCAAAAATATTAAATTTTTAAATAAAATTTCGGTCTTCAACTTATGAGGCGAGTCGGGAAAAAGTCAACGGAAGTCAAAGTTGACTGAAAAGTCGAGAAAAGTCGAAGATGACTTAAAAGTCAAGAAAAGTTTAGGACGACTTTTAAAAAGTCAAGGAAAGTCAAAGACAACTTTAAAAACTCAAGAAAAGTCAAAGATGACTAAAAACGGTCTTTTCATGAAATCTCTCAGAAATTCCAAATACGAACGCGGAATTTCAAAATAAGACTCGGAACAAAAATTCCTATTTTTAAAAACTTAAGTTCTACTGAAAAGTGTTAGTAAATATTTTTACTAGAAAAATCGGGTACTTTTCGGGTTGTTACATCCTGGATGTATCATCATAATGCCATAAACACTAGAGAGAGACTCAACAAATTGGGCATAATTGAATAATTGTTGTATATGTGGTAATAGCGTTGAAAGCTTGGACCATCTATTCTTTGACTGCGAATACAGTCGAAGAGTACTCATATGCATGGAGATATGGACAGGATGCAACTTACCAATAGGAAATCTGCTAGATTGGAGGCTTAACATGACAGGAAATAAAGCTAAGAAGAATATGATGAATGCGATCACCAACGCCATCATCTACTTCATATGGAGGCAGAGGAATCACACTATACTAAACATGAGAATCATTTTATTCGCCCTTATCTACTAGCTAACAGTATCATAAAGGAAATGACTACATCGTTTCTGAGCAAGCTCAAGAAGGGGGTTGAAGTAGATAGGGTATGGATAAGAAGATTATGCCGACAGCGCTAGGGTTTTATCTGATATTGTTGTCTGAATTTGTTTGTTCAGATCAAGAAGATAAGGGTAGGTGTCTAGTGGGCCGACAAGTGTTTTAGGCCGAGTAGTAGTGTGGATCTCTCCTTACTGTATTGGGTCTATCTTGTTTGAGGCCGGGAATAAGAGGCCCATTTTTTCTATGGGCTTTCATATTCCATGTATGGTTCGTCTTTTTATCATTTGAATGAAAGCTTACAATTCATAAAAAAAAATGATTGATGAGTTTGGGTTTTTTGGTCGTTGGTAGTTTTTTTCACCAATTAATGTCTTAGAATCCCAATTTCAACAATTTTCAATCATATTAGTAGTTTAGTTACTTTGGCCGTAAATGATTATTTTGGTTAATTTCATACGGAATACTAAAGTAGCTGTATTATATTTTCCTAAATGTTTTGCTATAAGTTTTGCACACTTTATTTATGGAATTTAGTCCTAACCCTTTACTAAAATCCATTTGTGCATTCTTTTCAAGGCTTATGGCTATCAATTGGTCTTGGGTAGGGTGGTTATTCATTAAATTAATGTAAGTTGATTGATTACGAACCTATATACCCTTATTAAAAGAGAAGGAAGGTGTGTGAGAGGGTAAGGCGGTCTTACCATAGATTAGTGTAAATAACCGTCTTACTCAAGAAATTTGTGTATGATTATTTCGACATGGTCGAAGTGTTTTAAGTGAATGAGTAATTCTGTCCGAGTTTATTTTTGTACTTTTATTCGAAGAACAAATGAAAATTTGATATTACGATTATTCATGTCTCTTTAAAGCGTTAATTTATTATATTTAGGGCCTCAATATATTTGTTAAGAACATGACCTCTATTTGTTTTAAGACGTCCCTGCGAGATAGGAGAGGGTTAATGAATAAGGGTTTGCTTTGAGATTCATTGTGCCCCTCTCATGCCAGTTGTCAAGGGACTTTATTAATTCGTACAATTCGTATTGTCATATGGTTAGCACGAAATCCTAATTCTATAACTTTAACGATTTCATTTTCATTTCTCCATACCGCGTCATATATTGCTCCTACCAAAAGTAATTTTGTGTTTTTGAGCGAAAAATATATAATAGAAAAAAAGAAGATAAAAGAACCTCCTCTGTTAATGTAATACTAAAATAGTAAAATTCACTAATTCCTGATTTCCCAGACACTGTCTACAGCAAAACGAAGAAGAAGCAGAAGAAGAAAAACCCCTTGAAAATTCTCAGATGGGAATTTGAGCGAGGAGCTGCTGGACAATCTTGTTCCTGATCTCAAGCCTCTTAAATTGCAGCATTTGTTCCGCAGAAACCAAACATAAGCCTTTATCCGCCATAACCATCTGCATCTCTTGTGAGTTGACAGCAACTTGAAGCAACTGCTGCCTTGTCAACCTCCTCAACCTTCCTCCTCCTCCTTCTCCGCCTTCTCCAACCCGTGACACCTCCGGCATACACTCTAACGCTTTCACTTGTGCCTGAAGAAACCTTACGTATTTGCAAGCGTCTTCCAACATCTGCGCAATTGCCTTCTTCCTCCCGTATCCTGCCGGCATTAATTTACTTAGCTCATACATATTGTCCCTTATTCTTGCCCTTCTTGTCTTTTGCGCGGACCTTTCATTTGTACTTGTCTTTTTGCTGCATTCCTTGAGGATTGACCCTAGAGAGTAATTGTCAATTACTTGATAAGGCGGTGACGGAGTTGGTGGTGAAGGTGAAGGCTGGTGGGTGGACTCGAGCTTTGGTAATTTGAGTGGCGGCGGTGATTCTGGGAAGGCTGTTTCGAGGGAGCGGAGCGAGGGTAAGGCGGAAAAGTGGTCGAATTCATAAAACGGGTTCAAGTTGTTGAATTCCAGTTCTTGTGTAAGTGGAGAAACGAAGTAATTGTTGTCAAGAGGTGGGATTTGGGTGTAGAAGTTGTTGTCATTGTATAGATTAATAGACATACTATTTTCTGGTGATGTTTGATATTCATATGGGTTTTCAACAGGAGACTCATCTGGCGCCATTAACAGAGCTAAAAATGAACCATTTTCATTCTCCATTTTTACACTTTTCTAGTGAAAGAGAAGATGAAAACGTTGGTAAAACTAACAGGTAAAAATGAAAATGAGATGGAATAAGTATTTATAAAAAGAAATAATACACGTGGACGTACAGGATTAATTTATGGATGGGTTAATAAACAGAAATGATAATAATGGGTAAATTACTTGTAGTACTCCGTATGTAGGAAGCAGTAGCAGTAAAATATTAACACGTGGATAGAGATAATTGGATAGATATACTGAGAAGATTGTTTGTCTTATATTGGGATCGGAACTGTGAGACGGCTTGGGTAGTACTGAGTAGTACTATTCTGATACTATGGCCGTTTGCGCAGAGATAACAATAGCTCATTAGCTGGCAGTATTAAAATAATATTATATCCACTACTTTTATCTTTTCAATTTATTTCTAGGTTTGTTAATAAGCAAACAAAAACAAAAGGGTGGGGTCCAGCAGATATGTACGGCGTACCAGAATTCTATACACGAAAGACAGATTTGCCCTGATATGAATGGTGGGGTGGGGACTGTGGGAAATGTTGGGTTTAGGGAGAAATTTGAGATTTAGAATGAACTCTGTTTATAACAGCGTAAGGTACGGAGGAGCACTTATGCGTGCATGCTTAATAAATTAACGTCATTATTGTCACGTAAGATTGTAAGAGGTGTATGATTACGATACTCGATAGGGTTAGTTGCACGAGCGAGGATATATTTGCTGCTCATGCAAAAATGCAATTTTAGGCATCAGATTTGGATTCATCTTCTAACTAGTCTTAAACTCGTGCAATTTTGCACGGGGATGCTGCAACAGGAGTACATGATCAAGGCAAGACACAAACTCAAGACAAGACTCAAAATCAAGACAACAACATCATTCAAGGAACCAACAACAATACAGCCAACACCATGACTAGTTATGACAATGTTTTATTCAGTCCAAGTAACCACCACCTCAGGCCAGCAAAGACAACACTACACCAGCCAGAACAAAGCCTAGCCATCCACTTCCCAAGACTTAGCTACAACAACACACAGCCAACAGCAAAACAAACCCAACACAACAATAACAACTCTCAGCCACAAACAGTCAGTCATAGTCTTTCTAAACAGGGTCCATGGGGGCCTTATACACTCAAACAAGCCTAACCAGTGATCAATCTTAGTCCTAGGGAGGGTCCTCTACAACTTTGCCCGGGATTTCTTCTCCAGGAAATGCACACAACAAAAGTTAGCTTAGGGACAAACTCAAACTGTCCAGAATTCAGCCCTTTTGCAGTAGTTCAAATGTCACTATCAAACTTTCCTATTTTGAACAAACCAGCTCGAGGATCTTTTAGCAGACCCTTTGGCATTCATCCTACTCCAGTCTGGCTCAAGAACCAAGCCTAAAAGTCCACTCCTTCACCAGATCAACCCAAGCAAACCAATTAAGTCAGATTGTCTTATGTGAACTGCTTTTCTACTTTATTGCTTTAGTCTGAACAATGTAGTTGTTATTTCTGTTTCTTTTGTAAGCCAACTATGGCCCTGGATGTAATGGACGAGTAAGATGTAGTCTTATTGCCTATAAAAGGCTTATTCCTAATGAATCAAAGGCATATTTGAAGTAAACACAAAAACTGAAACCATTGTTTCTGTTGATTATCTCTTGGCTGTGTGCTTGAGAAAGTTCCATTGTTGTGTGCTTGGAAGTGAGCTTAGACCCTTAGCTGTGTGCTGGGATCAAGGTTCAACCCTAAACTATTGGCTTTGTGCTTTGGTTAAGGTTCTATCTCCCTCTTTCAGCACCCAGTCCAAACAAAAACAGAGCAATTTCCAAGTGTCTAACCTTAGTTCAATTTGTAATTGTTTTAACTTGTTTTCTGAATAGTTTTATTGCAATTGGTTATCAGAGCTTTGGTTTGTGAGTTCATTTACCTAACTACATTAAAAACACAAAATCAACCATGAGTGAAGAGAGAATTACAGGTCTTGAAAACACAGTTCAAGGTCTTGCCAGAACTGTGATGGAAGTCTCCAGGTATGTCAATGATCTTCTTGAGGGCCAACAAAACAATGACACAAGAGGAGGCAAAGGTCGAGGAAGAGGAGCACCTTTCCCACATGGAGGAAGGAGGAGGCAACCTGTAGATCAGTTTGAAATGTCAGACTCAGATGGCTCAGATCAAAGTCTTCTCAGACACCAAGACAAAGACATAAAGGTAGAAATCCCTGACTTTCTAGGTAGCATGAACCCTGATGATTTCCTAGATTGGTTGAGGTCTGTAGAAAGAGTCTTTAAGTTTAAAGGATACACTGATAGAAAGGCTTTTAAGGTTGCTCTCATGAAACTAAAAGGTTATGCCTCACTGTGGTATGAAAATATGAAAACCTTGAGGGTGAGAGAAGGAAAAGAACCTGTTAAGTCATGGCTCAAACTGAAAAAGAAAATGAGGACTAAATTTGTCTCTAGGGACTACACGCAGGACATGTTCATTAAGCTTACTCACCTGAAACAAGACCAAAGACCTGTAGAATCTTACCTAAGGGACTTTGAACAACTCACACTTCAATGTGAGGTTGTTGAGAAATCTGAGCAAAAGATAGCAAGGTTCTTAGAAGGCTTGGATGAGAGGATAGCTAGTAAAGTCAGGCTACAAAACATATACTCCTTTGAGGAAGTTGTCAACTTGTCTTTAAGGGTAGAAAAGTTGGGAAAGGGAAAAGCCAGTGCTTCTAAGACACCTGCTAGAACCCCTACCTTCAAACCCTTTGTAGGAGTCAAGATAGGAGAACCTGTGGTTCCTATTAAGACCCCTTTCAACCCTGATAAAGGCAAGGCTGTTGATGCAGGCCAAAGAAAAACCACCCCCCCTCAAAAAGTGTTTTCAATGCCAAGGATATGGACATTTTGCTAGGGAATGTCCATCTAAGAGAGCTCTGAGCATCCTAGAAGTAATTCATTGGGGAGAGGATGATGTGTTTGTCTGTGATGATGAAATGGAAGAGCCTGAGGTAGAGGCTAGTGAGGAGTTGATAGAGCCTAATGCTGGGTTAAGTTTGGTAACATGGAGGGTAATGCATACTCAACCCCGGCCTTTGGAAGGGGACCAGAGGCACCAGATCTTTAGGACCAGATGTACTATCAAGGGTAGAGTGTGTAACCTCATTATTGATGGGGGAAGCTGCACTAATGTGGCCTCCAAGACACTGATAGACAAACTAGCTCTACCCACCAAGGACCACCCCCTACCTTACAAACTCAGATGGTTAAACAAAGGGGTTGAGATCAAGGTGGATAAGCAATGTGTTGTACCTTTCTCAATTGGTAAAGGGTATGTGGATGAAAGTCTTTGTGATGTTCTGCCTATGGATGCCTGTCACCTCTTGCTTGGGAGGCCATAGGAGTTTGATAGGGATGCCATTCACTATGGGAGGGACAACACCTACACTTTTAAGTATGGGAAGAAGAAAATCACCCTGACACCTTTACCACCTGCTTTAAAGATCAACCCAACCCCCATGAGTGAGGCTTCCAAGGAAGTCATGTTGATAAGTGAATCAGAAATAGTACAAGAGCTAAGTGAGTTACAACCTGTGTACATACTACTTGCCAAGGAGACTGGGATAAGCATGGTTGATATCCCTGAGGAGGTCAAGTTTATCCTAGAAAGTTATGGTGATGTCTTTTCTACTGAGCTCCCTAGTGGACTGCCACAACTTAGGGGAATAGAACACCACATTGATCTAGTACCTGGAGCTATCTTACCCAACAAGCCAGCTTACAGGAGTGATCCTAAGGCTACACATGAGCTCCAACTTCAAGTAGGTGAGCTGCTAAACAAGGGCTATGTAAGGGAGTCCCTCAGCCCTTGTGATGTACCAGCCTTGCTTGTACCAAAGAAGGATGGGACTTGGCGTATGTGCATTGACAGTAAGGCCATCAACAACATTACCATTAAGTATAGGTTCCCCATACCTAGGCTTAATGATATTCTGGATGAGTTAAGTGGGGCTCAAGTATTCAAAAAGATTGATCTAAGGCAGGGCTACCACCAAGTAAGGATAAGAGCAGGAGATGAATGGAAAACAGCTTTCAAAACTAAACATGGGCTCTATGAATGGTTGGTAATGCCTTTTGGGTTGTCTAATGCCCCTAGTACCTTCATGAGGTTGATGACAGAGGTCCTAAGACCCTACGTGGGAAAGTGTGTGGTGGTTTACTTTGATGATATTCTTATTTACAGTTCAACTAAGGGAGAACATTTGCAGCATCTGAAATTGTTGTTTGAGGTCCTAAGAGAGAACAAATTATATGGCAAACTAGAGAAGTGCACCTTCATGCAACCTGAGGTTTATTTCCTTGGGTTCATCATTTCTAAGAAAGGAGTAGCAGTTGATCCTGAGAAAGTTCAAGCAATCAAGGAATGGCCCCTTCCTCAAACTGTTACTGATGTTAGAAGTTTTCATGGGTTAGCCTCTTTCTATATGAGGTTCATACAAGGATTTAGCTCAATCATGGCCCCTATTACTGATTGCATGAAAAGAAGGGAGAGTTCAAGTGGAATGAGAAGGCTGAAAAGTCCTTCAACCTGATCAAGGAGCTATTGTGTAAATCTCCAATATTGGTTCTACCAGATTTTAACAAACTCTTTGAGGTAGAGTGTGATGCCAGTGGCCTTGGCATAGGAGTTGTGCTTACACAAGAGAAGAAGCCTGTTGCATACTTCAGTGAGAAGTTAAATGGGTCCAAGCTTAACTACTTCACATATGACAAGGAGTTCTATGCCATTGTGAGAGCATTGAACCATTGGGGACACTACTTAAAGCCTAAGCCATTTGTGCTGCATTCTGATCATAAGGCTCTCAAATACATCAATGGACAGCATAAACTCAACCCCAGACATGCCAAATGGGTAGAGTTCTTGCAATCCTTCTCATTCTCCAGCAAGTACATAGAAGGTAAGAACAATGTTGTAGCTGATGCATTGTCTAGAAGATCTGTGATGTTGACCTTCATGGAACAAAGGGTGTTGGGGTTTGAATTCATGAAAGAGCTCTATCAGGAAGACCCAGACTTCAAGCAAGAATGGGAGGTGCATCAGAAAGGACAAGTCAAGAAAGGAAGCAAGTACACAGCCCATGAAGGTTACTTATTCTATGGACACAAACTTTGTGTGCATAAGGGACCCTATAAGGGATTACTGGTCAAAGAAGTTCACTCAAATGGCCTTGCTGGTCACTTTGGGGTGCAGAAGACCTATGACATATTGCAGGATCAGTTCTATTGGCCTAAGATGCTCAGTGATGTGCAAGATGCCCTCAAAAGGTGCAGGTCTTGTCAAGTAGCCAAAGCACATTTTCAGGCTGGCCCTTACACACCACTCCCAGTAACAAACAAGCCATGGGAAGATCTCAGCATGGATTTCATCGTAGCCCTACCAAGAACTCAAAGGGGAAAGGATTCAATCATGGTGGTTGTAGATAGGTTCAGCAAAATGGCACATTTCATTGCTTGTAAGAAGACTGAGGATGCTTTGGGGATAGCTGAACTATACTTTAGGGAGGTTGTCAAGTTACATGGGGTACCTAGAAGCATTGTCTCAGATAGAGACACAAAGTTCATGAGTCACTTCTGGAGAACCTTGTGGAAGTTATTGAAGACCAGACTATTGTTTAGTACTTCTCACCATCCCCAAACTGATGGGCAGACAGAAGTCACTAACAGGACACTAGGAAAGATCTTGAGGAGCATTGTTTCTAAGTCCTTGAAAGATTGGGACCTCAAGCTAGCACAAGCTGAGTTTGCCTTCAACAGAGCTCCCTCCAGCAGCACAGGTAAAAGTCCTTTTGAAACAGTTTATGGTACTAACTCTCTCATGTCTACAGACCTAGCCCCAGTCAAAGGAAGCAAAGCAAACTATGATGCAAAGAAAAGACTTGAACAAATGATACAGATTCATGAACAAGTCAAGAAGCAGATTGAAAGGTCCAATGAGTTGTACAAAGCTAGATCCAGAGGGCCTAAGAAAGCAAGGGAGTTCAAAGCAGGGGACCTTGTATGGTTGCATTTAAGAAAGGAGAGGTTTCCAGATAAAAGGATAAACAAGCTCATGCCAAGAGGTGATGGACCATTTGAAATATTGGAGAAGCTAGGCCCAAATGCTTATAAGGTGGATCTACCAGGAAGCTATGGTGTCCATGGTACTTTCAATGTTGGAGACCTGAGCCCCTACCATGGTGAATCAGATGATGAAGGTGATGAAGATTTGAGGGCAAATCCTTTTCAAGAAAGGGAGGTTGCAACAGGAGTACATGGTCAAGTCAAGACACAAACTCAAGACAAGACTCAAAATCAAGACAACAACATCATTCAAGGAACCAACAACAATACAGCCAACACCATGACTAGTTATGACAATGTTTTATTCAGTCCAAGTAACCACCACCTCAGGCCAGCAAAGACAACACTACACCAGCAAGAACAAAGCCTAGCCATCCACTTCCCAAGACTTAGCCACAACAACACACAACCAACAGCAAAACAAACCCAACACAACAGTAACAACCCTCAGCCACAAACAGTCAGTCACAGTCTTTCTAAACAGGGTCCATGGGGGCCTTATACACTCAAACAAGCCTAACCAGTGATCAATCTTAGTCCTAGGGAGGGTCCTCTACAAATTTGCCCAGGATTTCTTCTCCAGGAAATGCACACAACAAAAGTTAGCTTAGGGACAAACTCAAACTGTCCAGAATTCAGCCCTTTTTGCAGTAGTTCAAATGTCACTATCAAACTTTCCTATTTTGAACAAACCAGCTCGAGGATCTTTTAGCAAACCCTTTGGCATTCATCCTACTCCAGTCTGGCTCAAGAACCAAGCCTAAAAGTCCACTCCTTCACCAGATCAACCCAAGCAAACCAATTAAGTCAGATTGTCTTATGTGAACTGCTTTTCTACTTTATTGCTTTAGTCTGAAAAATGTAGCTGTTATTTCTGTTTCTTTTGTAAGCCAACTATGGCCCTAGATGTAATGGACGAGTAAGATGTAGTCTCATTTGAAAGTCCATAGACCTTAATTAGACTCCTCTAATTATTTACTAAATTACTTTTTAATTTAGATTATAATGATCTATGTAACATGCATGCAAATATAAAGACATTTATATAAGAGAAGAAATTTCCTCACATTGGTATGGAACATATAAGGGCACAACAAGAACTCCTTCTTGTTGATCTTGAGCTACAAATATGGTTGAACACAAATAATCTCCAAAGTAGAAGATCTCCTCTTAGTTGCACCAAGATGGACCAAACAATCTACCCTTATTATTAACTAGATAATAAGATAGATAATATACTACTAATATTAGACTATATTACTACACTAGTAATACTTAGGAAATATTAGTATATGAGAGTTGTAGTGAGAAGATGAGTTTTGAGAGATGAATGATAAAATAAGTAAGTATGAAGAAGTGAAGGAATGAACAACAATTGCTCTCCTTTTATAGCCAAGATGCAACGGGAGTATGTGACCAAGCCAAGACACGAGCCATGACACGAGCTCAAGACAAGACACAAACTCAAGACAAGACTCAACATCAAAACAACAACATACATTCAGATAACACCATGACCAGCTATGACAATGTTCTATTCAGTCCAAGCCACAACCACTTCAAGCCTGCTAAGACAACACCACCACAACCAGAACAAAGCCTAGCCATCCACTTCCCAAGACTAGGCCCCAACAAAGCTCAGCCAACAGCCCAACAAACCCAACACAACAAAAACAGCCCCCAGCCAAAAACAGCCTATCACAGCCTTTCTAAACAAGGTCCATGGGGCCCCACACAATCAAACAAGCCTAACCAACCCTCAAACCTATGTCTTGGGAAGGTCCTCTACAACTTTCCCCAGGACTTCCCTCCCCATAAACAAACACACAAAGAGTTAGCTTAGGGACAACTTCAGACTGTCCAGATTTCAGCCTTTTTGCAGTAGTTTACATGTCACTATCAAACTTTCCTTTTATGATCAAACAAACTCGAGGGCCTTTTAGAAGGACCTTTGGCATCCATCCCACTTCAGTTGAGCTCAAGAATCAAGCTCAAAAGTCCACCCCTCCACCAGTTTCAACCCCAACAAACCCATTAAGGCAGATTGTCCTATTAGAATTACTTTTCTGCTTTATCTACTTTATGTCAGTTTTCCTGCACGTTTGTAGCTGTTATTTTGTTTCATGTTGTAAGCCTTTGTGGCCCTAGATATCTCCTAACGTCTGAGTTGTATCCTTGTTGCCTATATAAGGCCTTTACCTAATGAAATGCAAATCAGATTTGAAGTAAAACATAAAACTGAAACCTTGGTTCTGTTGCATCTCTTGGCTGTGTGCTTGAGACAACTTCCTTTGCTTTGTGCTTGGAAGTGAGCTTGGGTCCTTAGCTGTGTGCTGGGATCAAAGTTCAACCCTCAATCATTGGCTTTGTGCTTTGATTAAGGTCCTATCCTTGTTCTTTAACAATCAATTCAAACAGAAACAGAGTACTTGCAAGTGTCTTAATCTTAGTTCAATTTGTCATTGTTTAGTTGTCTTTTCTGAATAGTTTCAGTGCAAATTGGTATCAGAGCTTTGGTTTGTGAGTTCATCTACCTAACTACATTAAAAACACAAAAGACAACCATGAGTGAAGAGAGAATCACAGGTCTTGAAAACACAGTTCAAGGTCTTGTCAGAACTGTAATGGAGGTCTCTAGATCTGTCAATGAACTCCTTGAGGGCCAACAGAACAATGATACAAGGGGAGGCAGAGGTCGAGGAAGAGGAACACCTTTCCCACAAGGTGGAGGAAGGAGGAGACAACCTGTAGATCAGTTTGAAATGTCAGATTCAGAGGGCTCAGATCACAGCCTTCTCAGACACCAAGACAAAGATATCAAGGTAGAGATTCCTGACTTTCTAGGTAGCTTGAACCCTGATGATTTCTTAGATTGGCTAAGGTCTGTAGAAAGAGTCTTTGAGTTAAAAGGATACACTGATAGAAAGGCTTTTAAGGTTGCTATCATGAAACTAAAAGGCTATGCCTCACTGTGGTATGAAAACATAAAAACCTTGAGGGTTAGGGAAGGGAAAGAACCTGTTAAGTCATGGCTCAAACTGAAAAAGAAAATGAGAGCTAAGTTTGTCTCTAGGGACTACACTCAGGACATGTTCATTAAGCTTACTCACCTAAAGCAAGACCAAAGACCTTTAGAGTCCTACCTAAGAGACTTTGAACAACTCACTTTGCAATGTGAGGTTGTTGAGAAATATGAACAAAAGATAGCAAGGTTCTTAGAGGGGTTGGATGAAAGGATAGCTAGTAAAGTCAGGTTACAAAACATATACTCCTTTGAGGAAGCTGTCAACTTGTCTTTAAGGGTAGAAAATTGGGAAAAGGAAAGGCCAGTGCTTCTAAGACACCTTCCAGAACCCCCACCTTCAAACCTTTTGTAGGAGTTAAGATAGGAGAACCTGTGGTTCCTGTTAAGACTCCTTTCAACCTTGATAAAGGCAAGGCTGTTGAGGCAGTCCAAAGGAAGACTACCCCTCTCAAAAAGTGCTTTCAATGTCAAGGGTATGGGCATTTTGCTAGAGAATGCCCATCTAAAAGGGCTCTGAGTACCCTAGAAGTAATCCATTGGGGAGATGATGAAGTGTTGGTCTGTGATGAAGAAATGGAAGAGCCTGAGGTAGAGGCTAGTGAGGAGTTGATAGAGCCTGATGCAGGGTTAAGTGTGGTAACATGGAGGGTAATGCATACTCAACCACAACCTTTGGAAGAGGACCAAAGACACCAGATCTTTAGGACCAGATGTACCATCAAGGGTAGAGTATGTAACCTCATTATTGATGGGGGAAGCTGCACTAATGTGGCTTCCAAAACACTGATAGACAAGCTAGCTCTACCCACCAAAGACCACCCCCTACCTTACAAACTCAGATGGCTAAACAAAGGGGCTGCGATCAAGGTGGATAAACAATGTGTTATACCTTTCTCAATTGGTAAAGGGTATGTGGATGAGAGTCTTTGTGATGTTCTACCTATGGATGCATGTCACCTTCTGCTTGGGAGACCATGGGAGTTTGATAGGGATGCCAGACACCATGGGAGAGACAACACCTACACCTTCAAGTATGGGAAGAAGAAGATCACCCTAGCACCTTTACCACCTGCTTTAAAGATCAACCCAAACCCCAAGAGTGAGGCTTCCAAAGAAGTCATGTTGATAAGTGAATCAGAAATAGCACAAGAGCTAAGTGAGCTACAACCTGTATACATATTGCTAGTCAATGAGACTGGGATGAGTATCATTGATATCCCTGAAGAGGTCAAATCTATCCTAGAAAGTTATGGTGATGTCTTCCCTACTGAGCTTCCTAGTGGACTGCCACCACTTAGAGGGATAGAGCACCACATTGACCTAGTGCCTGGAGCTATCTTACCCAACAAGCCAGCCTACATGAGTGACCCTAAGGCTACACAAGAGCTCCAACTTCAAGTAGGTGAACTACTCAACAAGGGCTATGTCAGAGAGTCCCTTAGTCCTTGTGCTGTACCAGCCTTGCTTGTGCCAAAGAAGGATGGGACTTGGCGTATGTGTATTGACAGTAGGGCCATCAACAACATTACCATCAAGTATAGGTTTCCCATACCTAGACTTAATGATATTCTGGATGAGTTAAGTGGGGCTCAAGTATTCAAAAAGATTGATCTAAGGCAGGGCTACCACCAAGTAAGGATAAGAGCAGGAGATGAATGGAAAACAGCTTTCAAAACTAAACATGGGCTCTATGAATGGTTGGTAATGCCTTTTGGGTTGTCTAATGCCCCTAGTACCTTCATGAGGCTGATGACATAGGTCCTAAGACCCTACTTGGGCAAGTGTGTGGTGGTTTACTTTGATGGCATTCTTATTTATAGTTCAACTAAGGGAGAACATTTGCAGCATCTGAAATTGTTGTTTGAGGTCCTAAGAGAGAACAAATTATATGGCAAACTAGAGAAGTGCACCTTCATGCAACCTGAGGTTTATTTCCTTGGGTTCATCATTTCTAAGAAAGGAGTAGCAGTTGATCCTGAGAAAGTTCAAGCAATCAAGGAATGGCCCCTTCCTCAAACTGTTACTGATGTTAGAAGTTTTCATGGGTTAGCCTCTTTCTATAGGAGGTTCATACAAGGATTTAGCTCAATCATGGCCCCTATTACTGATTGCATGAAAAGAAGGGAGAGTTCAAGTGGAATGAGAAGGCTGAAAAGTCCTTCAACCTGATCAAGGAGCTATTGTGTAAATCTCCAATATTGGTTCTACCAGATTTTAACAAACTCTTTGAGGTAGAGTGTGATGCCAGTGGCCTTGGCATAGGAGTTGTGCTTACACAAGAGAAGAAGCCTATTGCATACTTCAGTGAGAAGTTAAATGGGGCCAAGCTTAACTACTTCACATATGACAAGGAGTTCTATGCCATTGTGAGAGCATTGAACCATTGGGGACACTACTTAAAGCCTAAGCCATTTGTGCTGCATTCTGATCATAAGGCTCTCAAATACATCAATGGACAGCATAAACTCAACCCCAGACATGCCAAATGGGTAGAGTTCTTGCAATCCTTCTCATTCTCCAGCAAGTACATAGAAGGTAAGAACAATGTTGTAGTTGATGCATTGTCTAGAAGATCTGTGATGTTGACCTTCATGGAACAAAGGGTGTTGGGGTTTGAATTCATGAAAGAGCTCTATCAGGAAGACCCAGACTTCAAGCAAGAATGGGAGGTGCATCAGAAAGGACAAGTCAAGAAAGGAAGCAAGTACACAGCCCATGAAGGTTACTTATTCTATGGACACAAACTTTGTGTGCATAAGGGACCCTATAGGGGATTACTGGTCAAAGAGGTTCACTCCAATGGCCTTGCTGGTCACTTTGGGGTGCAGAAGACCTATGGCATCTTACAAGATCAGTTCTATTGGCATAAGATGCTCAGTGATGTGCAAGATGCCCTCAAAAGATGCAGATCTTGTCAACTAGCCAAGGCACATTTTCAAGCAGGCCCTTACACACCACTTCCAGTACCCAACAAGCCATGGGAAGACCTCAGTATGGATTTCATTGTAGCCTTACCTAGAACTCAAAGGGGAAAGGATTCAAACATGG
Source organism: Heliosperma pusillum (assembly GCA_022085475.1). Taxonomy (NCBI): domain Eukaryota; kingdom Viridiplantae; phylum Streptophyta; class Magnoliopsida; order Caryophyllales; family Caryophyllaceae; genus Heliosperma; species Heliosperma pusillum. The sequence continues at coordinate 17,107 of JAIUZE010010803.1, forward strand.
TGGTTGTAGATAGATTTAGCAAGATGGCACATTTCATTGCTTGTAAGAAGACTGAGGATGCCTTGGGGGTGGCTGAAATATACTTTAGAGAGGTTGTCAAGTTGCATGGGGTCCCTAGAAGCATTGTCTCAGATAGAGACACAAAGTTCATGAGCCATTTCTGGAGAACCTTGTGGAAGCTATTGAAGACCAGGTTATTGTTTAGTACTTCTCACCATCCCCAAACTGATGGGCAGACAGAAATCACTAACAGAACACTAGGGAAGATCTTAAGGAGCATTGTTTCTAAGTCATTGAAAGATTGGGACCTCAAGCTAGCACAAACTGAGTTTGCCTTCAACAGAGCTCCCTCCAGCAGCACAGGTAAAAGTCCTTTTGAAACAGTTTATGGCACTAATCCTCTCATGCCTACAGACCTAGCACCAGTCAAAGGAAACAAGGCAAGCTATGATGCAAAGAAAAGAGTTGAGCAAGTGATACAGATTCATGAGCAAGTCAAGAAGCAGATTGAAAGGTCCAATGAGTTGTACAAGGCTAGGTCCAAGGGGCCTAAGAAAGCAAGGGAATTCAAGGCAGGGGATCTGGTATGGTTGCATTTAAGAAAAGAGAGATTTCCAGACAAGAGGAGAAACAAGCTCATGCCAAGAGCTGATGGACCATTTGAGATATTGGAGAAGATAGGCACCCATGCTTACAAGGTGGATCTACCAGGAAGCTATGGTGTACATGGTACTTTCAATGTTGGAGACCTGAGTCCTTACCATGGTGAATCAGATGATGAGGGTGAGGAAGATTTGAGGGCAAATCCTTTTCAAGAAAAGGAGGTTGCAACGGGAGTATGTGACCAAGCCAAGACACGAGCCATGACACGAGCTCAAGACAAGACACAAACTCACGACAAGACTCAACATCAAAACAACAACCTACATTCAGACAACACCATGACCAGCTATGACAATGTTCTATTCAGTCCAAGCCACAACCACTTCAAGCCTGCTAAGACAACACCCCCACAACCAGAACAAAGCCTAGCCATCCACTTCCCAAGACTAGGCCACAACAAAGCTCAGCCAACAGCCCAACAAACCCAACACAACAAAAACAGCCCCCAGCCAAAAACAGCCTATTACAGTCTTTCTAAACAAGGTCCATGGGGCCCCACACAATCAAACAAGCCTAACCAACCCTCAAACCTATGTCTTGGGCAGGTCCTCTACAACTTTCCCCAGGACTTCCCTCCCCAGAAACAAACACACAAAGAGTTAGCTTAGGGACAACTTCAGACTGTCCAGATTTCAGCCTTTTTGCAGTAGTTAACATGTCACTATCAAACTTTCCTTTTATGATCAAACAAACTCGAGGGCCTTTTAGAAGGACCTTTGGCATCCATCCCACTTCAGTTGAGCTCAAGAATCAAGCTCAGAAGTCTGTTATTTTGTTCATGTTGTAAGCCTTTGTGGCCTTAGATATCTCCTAACGTCTGAGTTGTATCCTTGTTGCCTATATAAGGCCTTTACCTAATGAAATGCAAATCAGATTTGAAGTAAAACATAAAACTGAAACCTTGTTTCTGTTGCATCTCTTGGCTGTGTGCTTGAGACAACTCCCTTTGCTTTGTGCTTGGAAGTGAGCTTGGGTCCTTAGCTGTGTGCTGGGATCAAAGTTCAACCCTCAATCATTGGCTTTGTGCTTTGATTAAGGTCCTATCCTTGTTCTTTAACAATCAATTCAAACAGAAACAGAGTACTTGCAAGTGTCTTAATCTTAGTTCAATTTGTCATTGTTTAGTTGTCTTTTCTGAATAGTTTCAGTGCACAAGAGGGCCGGTTATTTCATCACAAAGTGGTGATGATTTCTTCTTATTTTATTGCCATGTAAGGTGGTAATGTGTTGTAGTGAATAAAATGATATCATGTTAACTATTCATGTCATAAGCATATGTTGCTTATGAGTATGAATAAGAACAACAAACATCACCATTTGACTTCACCACAACCGGCCATGTGAGCCACAATTTGATCCATTTTGATTTTTGATATTTGTCCCACAAATACTTATTAATCATATGCTTAATTATCTTGTATAATTAAGTGTTAATTTGATCATATAACAATTATATGACACAAATAAATGAATAATATTTACTTAACATTTTAAGTAATATTTTACCATTATATCAATATATAATGGGTCCCACAATGCTTAGTTAATTTATTTTACAACTCTTTGTAAATATAATTAACTAATTACCTCTATCTCAAAACCTCAACTAATGTAGTAATTTAAAGATTAATTACTAAG
>JAIUZE010010804.1:0-19140 GCA_022085475.1 Heliosperma pusillum
AACCGTTTCCTAATATTTCCCGCATGCTTTAACTTAATTAAAACCCGTCAAAACAACAACAAAACAATCAAACATCGACACAAACACCAAGGACCAACACCGGACCAAATCCAGACCGGGCTGGACCGGCCTGAACCGGTCTGACCAAGCCTGAACCGGCCGGTCTTGTTCGGTTTCCAGCCCCCCTTTCCGGCCACCCTACACGGTCCAAACAACCACCACTCCAATTAAATTCTAACATGTTTTTAATTAACAACCACCCATTTTAACAACCAATTTAACCATCAATCATACAAAAATCATTATTATGAAAATCATCCAAATTCATCAAGAACAACCAACATGTTATAAATTCATAAAACACAATAATAACAACTACTTAACATGTTACTAACTAAAAATCCTTAAATCATAATAACATGAACCAAACAAAAGATGAACCAAAAATAAAAGAAACAAAAGCTATGTAACATATATCCGTCGAGTAACTCGGAATCGTTACCTTAGCTAGACAAGTCAATTAGCACCAAAATAAGAAGTATAAACCACGAAACCCTCCTACTAATCTTCACCCAAAATATACGAGTCTCCAAACTCGTCTTCAAAATCTTCCCCTATAAGAAATAACAAGGAAAACATTATTAGAACAAAAATATGATTTTCCATAATTAAAGTGTTGAAAACGATTTTGTCGGAATTGAAATAAAACCGTACGTGAAGATGGGGAGCGAAGAGGAGAGGCTAGAAATATAAGTTAGGACGGATTTAATTAAGAAATGAAGATTTTATGAAGGTTTTGCTCAAGAACGATGATGAACAATTGAAGAACACGAAGAACAAATGAAGAACGATTAAAGAAAGTGATATTTTGATCTTTATTTGATTTGTTGAAAAATGAAAATTTGTTAGTGAGTGGAGTGTTGTGTGAGCCGTGTAAATATAGGCCAAGATGGATGTCGGGTTTTTGAAATTATTGTTACGGAATTGACTCGCGATTAATAATTATTTTACGGTAATCGATTAAATATAATTAACGATAAAGTTAATTAAACTAAATATCAAGATATTATGATATTGTAATGAAAAATAATGAAAATATCAAGGCTTAAGAGAGGAGGGAGTGCCGTGTGGGTTAGGTGCTTGACGGGTCTGATTTTGAGCGATTTGCGTAATTTTCGTTAACTGATCGATAAAGTTGATAAATATCTAGATATTATTATTATTTTAATCAAAACAATTAAAATATCTAATTGTGAGTGGAAAGCGATGACATGGGCGGGTGACTCATGCCAAAGTCGAGTTTCGGGTTTGTTTCGGGATTTACGATGAGTCGGGAATAGTTAAATGATTCCCGAGTTTAAACCGTAAAACCTTATTATAAATTCCGAATAAATTCAAAATAATTTTATTAAATTATCATAAATTATAATAAATCTAAATAAAAATAAATCAAAAATATTATTTTTTTAAATAAAATTTCGGTCTTCAAACTTATAAGGCGAGTCGGGAAAATTCAACGAAAGTCAAAGTCGACTTAAAAGTCGAGAAAAGTCAAAGATGACTTAAAAGTCAAGAAAAGTTTATGACGACTTAAAAGTCAAGAAAAGGTCAATGACGACTTTAAAAAGTCAAGGAAAGTCAAAGACGACTTAAAAGTCAAGAAAAGTCAAAGATGACTAAAAACAGTCTTTTCATGAAATCTCTCCGAAATTCCAAATACGAACGCGGAATTTCAAAATAAGACTCGGAACAAAAATTCCTATTTTAAAAACTTAAGTTCTACTGAAAAGTGTTAGTAAATATTTTTACTAGAAAAATCGGGTACTTTTCGGGTGGTTACAATCACCCCTCCTTTTAAAAAGTTTCGTCCTCGAAACTTAGAAGAAGGAAAGTAACATATATGTAGGTCTATTTTAAAACTGTTAAAAATATACTTGTAATAAAAATATAGGGTCTTATCGATGGAACGGAAGGTTCTCGTCCGCGGTCAAAAACCTCGTCGTCCAAATCAAAGACTTTAAAGGATACATTTTCGCATCAATAAATGAGAAAACTAGTTATCGAACGTCTCCAATAACGAGTCTCAACACTCCTTGACGGTAAAATACTTGAAATCATAAAATATTTCCAAAAGCTTTTAATTCAAAAATTTCATAGTAAGGATACTAACTCTATTATCTATTCCTAAAATTTCTAACTAAAGCTTATAGTAATATATCTATGAGAAATGATACTCGATAGAAAGAACTGAATATTCGAAAGAATAAATCGAATAGAAATAGGAAATAAAGAAAGAGATTTACCTCAAGTAAAGAGCTCGGGATATTTAGCTAATATTTTAGCTTCGGGTTCCCAAGTTTCTGATTCGACGTTTCCACAACGCCATAGGATACGAACTAAAGGTACCACCTTGTTTCGGAGTTGTTTGTTAGCCCTTTCAAGTATACGAATCGGCCTTTCTTCCAAAGCCAAATTAGGTTCCAAGTCCAACACTTCATCTTGAATAACATGACTCGGATCACTGATATACTTCTTCAATTGCGAAACATGGAACACATCATGAAATTTACTCAAGTTCGGAGGTAATTCCAAACGATAAGCAACAGGACCAACTCTTTTAAGCACGCGAAACGGTCCAATATATTTAGGACTCAACTTTCCTTTCACTCCAAATCGTTTCACTCCTTTCATTGGTGACACTTTAAGGAATACCCGATCATCAACATCAAACTCAAGTGGTCGACGACGAACATCGGCATAAGATTTCTGTCTATCTTGAGCGGCCTTCATTCGCTCTCGAATGACTTGAACTTGATCAATCGTTTCAGTAACTATGTCGGGACTTAACATATGATCAATCTTTTTATTTTATTTTCTCCTACCTTGACAACATTACGCATCTACAACTATAATGTTACTAGACAGATTGCGGAGTTGATGATTGATTACTTCTCCTACTAGACAGATTGTGGAGTTGATGATTATGTATGTCTCTGGTATACGATTATTTTAGACCGTTTCCCCTCTTTATTTTCTTAAGTTTCATTGCATTTAGTTTAATTTAGCGTCGGTTTTGTCGTACTTTGGCCCTTATTCCGTGTACTCTCCTATTACTTAAATCCGTCTCATTTTATAGGAAATATGTCGAGACAAAGACGGGACGGGATGAGAACCGAGAAACCGTCACAAGACTAGACACAAAGAAAAGAAAGAAGAAAAAGGAGGAGAAAGGGGCGAAATGGGGTGCCAGCCGGGTGGTGCCACCGGCAGCCGGCTCACCGGCTTGGCCACCAAAATCCCCAAGAAAGAGCCGAGAAAGAAGAGGAGTAGCAGGCCACTCCAGCCGGTCAGGGCCACCGGCAGCTGGTCCGACCGGCTGGGTCGGCATTTGATGAGAAGAAGAAAAATGAAGACGGAGGATGGACAGAGGAAGCCAGCCGGTCAGGGCCACCGGCAGCCGGTCCGGCCGGCTGAGCCTCCCCTTGTCCGCATTTTGATTTTTCGTCTTTCCTTCCTTCTTTTGACCCCCTAATCCTACCAACCTATAAATACCCCCCTCCTAATTCAACCTAGACACACAACCCTAGACACAAGAACCCTAGTAATTAATAAGAAATATCTCCTTAATTAGTATTCTAATCTCTCTTAATTAGTGACAATTACTCAATTTCCTAGTTAGTTATTGTTAGATTTAGTCTTTCTTCTAGTTACTAGTGAAGATTTGGGTTGTAATTTGAAGACAAGAGGAGACTCTCATTTTGATTATTAATCCAAGTTTCAATCTTTCTTACAAGTTTGGTAGAAATTCTCATCTTTATTTACATTACTTGTCTTTTAATTACTTGTTCTTGTTTATTTATCTAGTTTTCATGTTGAATATGTCTTCCCTTGTTTATTTCATATCAAAGTATCCATCTTTAATGTTTTCCTTCATTAATATGAGTGAGTAATGTTAGACTAGGGCTAGATGGGGGATTTAATGTGAGTTTATGGGTCGATTATGGTAATTGGGCATAAAGATTAAGTCTTTTGTTAGTCTACTTGTTTTGTGCACACAAGGTGTTTGTTGAAATGCTTGAATGAGTAATTTGAGTCTTTCTCATGTTTTATTGCTAGTTTGAGTGAGAGCTTAGACTTGTATTGTTGTTGGTGTTTGTTGAAATGCTTAGGGGGAGGTTAGGGCGAGAACCCAATCGAACCTTAGACAAGGGCTCGTCTCGCATCGAGAGTTGGAGGCTTGCCCTTTAATCCGTCTTACACCGAGAGGTGGAGACATGTTTAGACTCACCTTTAGACTAGTCCTAACCCCCACCATAATTGACCTATACTTGCATTAATGAACCCATCCACCCTAGTTCCTTTTAATTATTGTTTTATATCGCATATTTGCCTTATTGTTAGTCTAGATTATCATTAATCCTCTCCAACTTGCTATTTGCTAGAACTAAACTAGAACTCAATTAAACCGCCTTAGAACCATAATCACCGTCTCTGGGATCGACCTCCTTACCCTACTACATTAATTAGTTTGGTATTGAGAATTACAAGTTTTGTTTGAACCGGGGGAGGGCGACTAACCCCGCGTCAGTCTCCTACTCAACAGTTATAAAATTCTTCAACAATAAATTTTTCATAATTATTTTTGCAATATGCATTTTACTCAACGTAATACATTTTCTTGCAATATTTTCCATTTGGTTACCTTTACGTAAAATAATCAAATTATTCCCCAAATTGTAACAATAATTATCAAATCACTTCAAATATTTGATTCACAGCTTAGAAAGACTTAACTTTTAAGGCTTTTATTTCAATTGGTGGTGGTGTTTATTGGGTGGCTTGGGTGGATGGGCGATAATGGGTAATCGGTAGAGGGGGATGTGGTGGCCGTTGTGGAAGAAAGAAGCTAAGCAACGTCTGTAGCGAATAGGGATGTCAGTGCGTACTGCCTCGCACCCAAAAAGGCTAGATCGAGAGTTTTAATGGGTGGTGGAGCGGGTACGGGTACAAAAAATCCCACCCGCCAATGGTGGTGGACCGGGTGGGTTTTACGTCGTACCCACCTAATACTCACATACCCACCTAATACTTCTATAAAGTTATTTACTAACTTTTATTGAAAATGTTAACCTAGAAATTAAAAATGAAAATTTGCAAAAATTTATAATGATTAAACTAAATTTTATGTTAAAAAATATCGACAAAAATTAATACATATGTGGTTGGTGGGTGAATAGGGCGGATAAGGGTATATATTTTCATGCGGTGGGGAGGGTACGGGTATGTAACTTTGTACCCGCATGGATGGTGGGGCGGGCATGGGTATGAGAATTACTTGGTGGGTACGGGTACATACGGGGGGCCTATTATCCATCATTACCTCGCCCCAATGACGTACGGGGGTACATACGGAGGGACATACTCGTATATCCATATACCTAGTCGCGAAAGACCGTGGTTGGCGTCCTTGTGGGAAAACGCTGATAAGGGTATTAGCATGCATGGTGTGAGGCAAACGATATAATGGTGATTGGTGGAGTTGGATAGTTGTGGGGGCAGATGGTGTTGGCTTGTTGGTGGGGGTATACCCTATTTTCTTTCTCAAATTTCGGCCCATACACGATCCCCATGGTCTATAGCCCTGGCATGATATAACCCATTTGAGCATGACACACTTGAGAATTGTAGAAAATACAAAGAAAAGTTAAAGTGGAGAAATTTATAGGGCACGCCCAAATATGACGCGCCACGACACTTCGTGAATCATGGGTCGTGTGAAGGCCGTCATTTCAATTTTGTTGGTATGGCACAAATTCCACCTTCTCATGCATGAGTCGTGCCATTTTCTCCTCTATGCACAGTGATGAGCCGCCACCCACTGTATCACTCGCGCCTAAAGTTGGCAATCTAGCATGCGAGGCTGGCACAAACCGAGCAGACAAGATCTAGCCCGACTCGATGATGGCTTGTAAATCGACAAAACCCTAGTAAGTTATACTCGAACCAAACCCGACCCATGATACCCTAATGGACCTTATACATGCTTTGACGCGGCCCGACCCGAAAGATAACCCAAAATTAACTTGTTCCGAAAGATTGACCGACATTAACTGTGACACCCTCAAATTTGCGGAAAGAAAAAAAAATTATTTAAATACATAAAAGAAATAAGATAATACAAAACGAAGGTGTCATAACATAAAAAGGTCATTACAAAACGGAATAATATTCTACAAAATAAATATACAAGACGGGAGACATATCTCCCGTATAAATACGGAAATAAACTAGTGTATAATAATATACAAACTATGAACCGAATATAGGTCCAAGGTAAAACTTCACTCGCTAGCTCGTCATGTACCCCAAAATATGCATCACCACCTGTTCGACCGCATTAAATATAAACACGGAAGCCACAGTCAGTGGGGAGTAACTCCGAGTTCTCCCAGCCACGAAATGTCGAGTTTAATGAAACATGAATAACATAAAAGCAATGTATATGGAAAATACAAACTTAAACATATATGATATGCTTTTCATGTTATGAAACAAATAACTAACACATAACCTATCATGTGAAAGCTATCATGTGAATCCGATAATAAAATATAACTCGAGGTAGGGAAGCTGGTATGCTGGCTCAGCGGTTACCAAGTAACATGGCCCTGATACACTCAAACCCTAATCAACACGTAATCATGTGAATCAGTTAACAACCGTTAATCCAAACTCTATCAATCCTAGCCGGCTTGCATCTCACCTTCTAGAACTCATAGAATTATACATACATGAAAGACCAATACTTCTACAAACAGGCATAAGTTCTTAGTACAGTCGATAGAAGACTTCTGTAACTCGAGGCTATACCACAAGGTAGGAAAACATCCTAGTCCTAGACTGATCAGACCTAGCGACAACAGCTATTCCGTTCCCCGTCCCATGACATAACCGTCTATGAGAAACTCTACTAGGCGACCCCCTAAGCAGAGATGGCTAGTACTTAAGCTGGCTCATTTCCAAAGTGGAACTAGGAGCCATGCCCCGACTTGGATATAAACCCACCAAGCCGAGACACAAAAGCTATCATCAGGTGAACATATACTCGTTAAAGACAGTACTGGCCTATCAATGTCATGGTCCAAGCTACTCATTTAGAATTAGAATGGTCAAGACGCCATATATTCATAATTCTCTATGGGTACTTAGTCAACACGACACCAACCATATAATAAACAGTCACGGGAAAAACATCCTATCATGTGACTAATTGCATATAAATCATAATCAAATATCATATCGCCTCATATCTACTAAGGCTAATTCATTAATTAAATACAACCATACTTGAAGACAAATCCCCGACCCGAGTCCCGCGACGGGTCATCAGTCAAATCGGGGCTGACTAGATCTTAGTTTGACCAAACCCGTTGGATCAAACCGGCTAGAAGCAGAGTCTTTATCACATAGACATAAAATCAACATATTCATTACATGTTATTTTATTACTACTTCTAACATGTGAATTATCATATTATACCCAAAACCCGCTTGACTTAAATGATTTCAACGTAAACTAATCTCGTATTATAATTTCTAACATGTGAGAAATAATAATTTTATGAAAACCTTTTTAATTAAATATTTTACTTATTAATATTTCCCACTTGCTAAATATTACAAAACACGATAAAAATGACGATAACTCAAAAACCGACACGAGTCCCAAGGTGGGACCCACGGGCTGAATTGGGCCGGACCCAATATGGGCCTGGATGGGCCCCACGGGCTGAAAATCGGGGCTGTTTTGGCCTTGACCGATTTTTACTAAAAACCGTTTCCTAATATTTCCCGCATGCTTTAACAGATTAAAACCCGTCAAAACAACAACAAATCAATCAAACATCGACACAACCAAGACCAAAACCCGGACCCACCTTGACCAACCCAGACCTGGTCTGAACCGGCCTGGACCGGTCTGGTTTGGACCCGGTTCAACCCCTTCCCCACGGTTCACCAACAAACACCACCAAAATCATTTCCAACTTGTTTTAATCATCAAACAACCATTTTAACAATCTTCCACACAAAATCATAACTTATTAAAATCATCAAAATTTGTCAAGAACACTAAACTTGTTAAAATTTAATAAACAACTTAAAAATTATAACTTGTTAAAAATCATCAAAATTCATCAAGAACAACAAACTTGTTAAAATTTTCTAAACAACATAAAAATCATAACTTAGTAAAAATCATTAAAATTCTTCAAGAACACTAAATCATCATAAAATTTCCTACAACTTAAAAATCATCAAGAACACTAAATCATCATAAAAATTCATACAATCATAAAATCATCAAGAATCATCAAACATCTCAAAAATTCCATACAACATAAAAATCATGAAACAACATAATAATTACTACTTAACATATTACTAACTAAAAATCCATAAATCATAAAAACATGAACCAAAATTTAAAGATGAACCAAAAATCCAAATAAATAAAACTAAAGGCTATATTACTAGCTAAAATCATAAATACTATAACATGAGCCAAAACTAAAGACTACAAAAACAAAACTAAGGCTATGTGACATTAATTCGTCGAGTAAAACGGAATCGTTACCTTAGCTAGCAAAATCCAATTAGCACAAAATAATAAGAAGTAATAATTAAGAAAACCCTTCTACTAGTCTTCACCCAAAATATAAGAGTCCCCAAATTCGTCTTCAAACTCTTCCCCTATAAGAAATAACAAGAAAAACAATTATTAGAACTTAAACTAAATTTTCCATAATTAAATGATGAAAACGATCTTGACGGAATTGAAAATAAACCGTACTAGAAGATGAGGAACGAAGAGGAGAGTCTAGAAATATAAATTAGGAAGGATTTAATTAAGAAATGAAGGATTTATGGAGGTTTTGCTCAAGAACGATGAAGAACGGTTGATGAACGATGAAGAACACGAAGAACGATTAAATAAAGTGATGTTTTGATCTTTATTTGATTTGTTGAAAGATGAAAAGGTGTTTGTGAGTTATGATGGGTGGTTGGAGCCGTGTAATTATAGGCCACTAATGATGTCGGATTTTGAAATTGTTGTTACGTAATTGACTCGCGTTTACTACTTGTTTTACGGTAAACGATTAAATATTATTAACGATAAAGTTAATATCAAGATATTATGATATTGTAATGAAAAATAATGAAAATATCAAGGCTTAAGAGTGGGTAAGTGTGCCGTGTGGGATTGTGATTGTCAGGTCTGATTTCGAGCGTTTTGCGTAATTTTCGTTAATTGATCGATAAAGTGAAATAATATCTAGATATTATAATATTATAATCAAAAGTAATGAAATATCAAAGTCTATTAGAGGAGGGAAAAAGGAGAGGAGAGCCGTGTGGTATGGTGAGACAACGGGTCTGTTTTTGCTCGATTTGCGTAATCTCCGTTGACGGATCGATAAAGTAAGTAAATATCTAGATATTTTGATTATTTTAATCAAAATAAATAAAACATCTAATGGTGAGTGGAAAGCGATGACATCAACGTGTGACTCATGCCAAAGTCGAGTTTCGATTTTGTTGCGCGCATTACGATGCGTCGGGAATAGTTAAATGACGTTCGAGTAAAAACCGTAAAAGTTATTCTTTAAATTCCGAATAAATTCAAAATAATTATATTAAATTATGATAAATCATAATAAATATAAATAAAAATAAATCAAAAATATAATTTTTTTAAATAAAATTTCGGTCTTCAAAATCGCAAGACGAGTCGGGAAAAGTCAACGAAAGTCAAAATCGACTAAAAAGTCGGAAAAAGTCAAAATGGCTTAAAAGTTCAGAAAAGTTTAAGACGACTTAAAAATAAATAAAAAGTCAATGACGACTTTAAAAAGTCAAGGAAAAGTCAAAGACGGTTTAAAAGTCAAGAAAGTCAAAGATGACCAAAAACGGTCTTTTCATGAAATCCCTCAAAAACTCCAAATACGAACGCGGAATTTCAAAATACGACTCCGAACAAAATTTCCTATTTTAAAAACTTAAGTTCTACTGAAAAGTATCCATAAGCTATTGCTTAAGCAAATTGGGTACTTTTCGGGTTGTTACAATCACCCCTCCTTTTAAAAAGTTTCGTCCTCGAAACTTAGAAGAAGGAACGTAACATATATGGAGGTCTATTTCAAAACTGTTAAAAATATATTTGTAATAAAATACGGGGTCTTATCTACGGAACGGCAGGTTCTCGTCAGCAGTCACGACTATCGGTAGAAGGAACGGCATCTTCGAACGGTTAAATCGAATAGGAAGAGGAAAGAAAGAAGGAAATTTACCTCACGCAAAGAGCTCGGGATATTTAGATAACATTTTAGCTTCGGGTTCCCAAGTTTCTGATTCGACGTTTCCACAACGCCAAAGGATACGAACTAAAGGCACACCTTGTTTCGGAGTTGTTTGTTAGCCCTTTCAAGTATACGAATCGGCCTTTCTTCCAAAGCCAAATTAGGTTCCAAGTCCAACACTTCTCTTGAATAATATGACTCGGATACTGATATACTTCTTCAACTGAGAAACATGGAACACATCATGAACTTTGCTCAAGTTCGAAGGTAATTCCAGACGATAAGCAACAGGACCAACTCTTTGAAGCACACGAAACGGTCCAAGATATTTAGGACTCAACTTCCCTTTCACTCCAAACCGTTTCACTCCTTTCATAGGTGACACTTTAAGGAATACACGGTCACCAACATCAAATTCAAGCGGTCGTCGACGAACATCGGCATAGGATTTCTGTCTATCTTGCGCGGCTTTCATTCGTTCACGAATGACTTGAACTTGATCGATCGTTTCAGTAACCATGTCGGGACTCAACATATGATCATCTTGTACTTGATCCCAACAAACAGGACTACGGCATTTCCTACCGTATAAAGCCTCATAAGGTGACATCTTGATAGATGCATGATAACTATTGTTATAAGAAAATTCCACCAAAGGCAAACACTTCTCCCAAGATGTATGAAAGTCTAAAGCACAAGACCGAAGAAGATCTTCTAAAGTCTGGATCGTTCTCTCAGTTTGACCATCTGTAGCGGCATGAAAAGCAGTGCTCATCAACAATTTACTACCCATGGCTTCTTGCAACGCTGTCCAGAATCGGGAACTGAATCTCGGATCACGATCTGAAACTATACTCTTAGGAACTCCATGGTAGCGTACTATCTCTTTCACATAAGCACCCGCTAAAACCTCTATCCTCCAAGTTTCATTGATAGGCACGAATCTGGCACACTTGGTTAGACGATCTACAATAACCCAGATTGCATTCTTTCCACTAGAAGTATTAGGTAAAGCCATCACGACGTCCATAGAAATAGACTCCCATTTCCACATAGGAATTTCCAAAGGTTGCAGCAAACCTCCGGGTCTTTGATGATCAATCTTCACCTTCTGACAAGTAAGACATCGACTAACATACTCCTTCACTTCAATCTTCATCCTAGGCCACCAGAATTGTGGTCTCAAATCTTTATACATTTTGTCGCCGCCTGGATGAATAGAATAAGGAGAAAGGTGAGCTTCATCAAGTATTCTCTTTCTCAACTCGGCACTTCTCGGAACAAACATTCTACCATGGTAACGAAGGTAGCCATCATTATCCACCATACAATCCTTAGCTTGCCCAAGTAGTATTTTTGATCGAATGGCGATAAAAGTAGCATCCTCCGGTAAAAAAGTACGAATCTCTCGATAAAAATCAGGTTCCGCTGTCAAAGCACCAAGATAATCAAATCCTTTCCCAACAAACTGTATCTGAAGCTTCTGAAATTCGGTTACTAGTTCATCGGGTAAAGTACCAAGAGCATTCAATGAATGACTAGTCTTCCTACTCAAAGCATCTGCCACGACATTTGCTTTTCCCTCGTGATAAATCAACTCAGCATCATAATCATTCACTAACTCCAACCATCTTCTCTGCCTCATGTTCAACTCTTTCTAAGTAAAAATACACCTCAAGCTCTTATGATCAGTATATATTCGACAATGAACTCCGATAAGATAGTGTCTCCAAGTCTTCAAGGCATGTACTACCGCCGCTAACTCAAGATCAGGAGTCGGGTAATTCACTTCATGAACCCTGAGTTGTCGAGAAGCATAAGCAATAACCTTTCTATTCTGCATCAAGACACATCCCAAACCATGCTTTGAAGCATCACAATAAACATCATAATCGGCTTCATCATCGGGTAAAGTTAGAACCGGTGCGGTAGTCAATCTCTTCTTCAATTCTAAGAAGGCAACTTCACATTCATCGGTCCAAACATACTTTGCTTCCTTCTTTAGCAATTGAGTCATCGGTCTTGCTAATTTGGAGAAATCTTGCACAAACCGACGATAATAACCCGCTAAACCAAGGAAACTCCGTATCTCGGACACATTTTTCGGACTGTTCCAATCCACAACCGCCTCAATTTTAGCTGGATCGACCATAACACCGTCTTTGGAAATGACATGACCAAGGAAAGATACCTCGGGCAACCAGAATTCACATTTGGAGAACTTAGCATACCACTTTTGGCGTCGAAGAACGCTCAAAATGGTTCGAAGATGAATAGCATGTTCTTCCTTAGATTTTGAAAAGATCAGAATGTCATCAATAAATACCACCACACATTTATCAAGATACTCCCGGAAGGTACGATTCATCTGATCCATGAATATAGCTGGGGCGTTAGTCAAACCGAATGGCATCACATTGAATTCGAAATGACCATACCTCGAGCTAAAAGCAGTCTTGGGCATATCTGATTCCCGAACGGGAATTTGATGATAACCCGATCTAAGATCAATTTTAGAAAAAGTAGAAGCACCCCGTAACTGGTCAAAAAGATCATTGATACGAGGAAGAGGATATTTGTTTTTGATTGTGACACGGTTCAATTCACGGTAATCAATGCACATTCGCATAGAACCGTCTTTCTTCTTGACAAATAATACGGGAGCACCCCAAGGAGAAGCACTAGGCCTTATAAAGCCTTTCTCTATCAAATCATCAAGTTGGATTCTCAACTCCTTCAATTCAGAAGGAGCCATACGGTAAGGAGCTTTGGCAATTGGTCCAGTTCCAGGAACTAGATCAATAGAAAATTCAACATCCCTTTCAGGAGCAATCCCGGGTAATTCATCGGGAAATACATCGGGAAATTCCCGAACAATAGGAACATCCTTTAAAGAAGGAAGAGAGGAATCGGAAGTAGTCACTACACATAGAAATGCTTTATGACCCTTCTTCAAAACGTTCAACATTTTCATAGCGGAAATTAACTTCACACTAGCTTGCTTTCTAACCCCTTGATACGAAATACGAGCACCCAAAGGACTTTTAAGAATAATTTTCTGATCACGGCACTCGAATCGAGCATGATGAGTAGATAACCAATCCATGCCCAAAATAATATCGAACTCTTCAAGAGGAAAACGTAAAAGATTCGCCGGAAAAATAGATCCATTTATGGATATTGGAATGTCGGAATGAAGATAAGAACATGAAAATACTTCTCCGGATGGTAACGATATAGGAGTAGTTTCTCCTACTGAAGCTTTAAGCGGTAACTTATCGGATAGTCTCATGGAAATAAAAGATAAAGAAGCTCCCGTGTCAAATAAAATTAAACACGGTAAATCATAAATCGAGAACATACCCGTCACAATATCGGGTTGGGCATCCGCCTCAGCACGACTCATAATAAAGATACGACCCTTAGGTCTCCCAGAAATAACCGGTGTAGACACCGTACCCTTCCTCTCAGGACATACATTCGCCTTGTGACCCGATTTCTGGCAAATAAAGCACACAAACGGCTTTTTGAAGCAGCCAACACCCGGGTGAATAGGCATCTTGCATGTAAAGCAGACACGACCTTTAAGGTCGTTGTTGATACTCGGCACAAAGGGACGGTTTCTCTGGTTTGCCGGTCCGCTCTGGAAGTTTCTCCTCTTGTTTGGAAAAGAGGGAGAAAAGGAAGGTCGAGAAGAAGGATATAAAGGCCTCTTGCCAAAAGAGTTAGGAGCAACATAAGAAGCACGAGCTTCCTCGGCAATCTCCCTGATAGAACTCTCCGCCCAGATGGCATCATTATAGATCGAGACAAAGGAAGTGGAACCTCTACTACTCTTCCCCTTTATCTGGGGAGAAAGCTTTCCCAGATAAAAGAAAGCCTTGTCTTCCTCTACCCTAATAAGACGAGTGGCATAATGAGCCAACTCATTGAACCTGGTAGTAAACTCCTGAACAGAAAGAAGTCCTTGTTTAAAATCCATGAACTCCTTCAACTTTTGTTGTCTCAACTCATCGGGATAAACCCTCGCTTCCAAGAGCTCACGGAAACGAGTCCACCCGAAATTAGGCTCCAACTTCGCAGTAGGACCGGTAAGAGTCCACCACTGATCCGCTTCCTTCTCTAAGAAGTGAGAAGCTAGACGGACCTTGTCCTCTTCAAGGACATCGTAAAGAGAAAAACTCTTCTCCATCTCTCGTAACCACACCGAAAGTTTAACGGGATCAACTTCGCCATCATAGGTTTTGGCTTGGCTCCTCGATAGCTGAGAAGCGACCCACGTATAACCACCGTGTCTCTCACGGGCAGGATTCGGATTTACTTGCTGGTTTTGCAGATTTTGCTGGTTTTGGATAATAACGGTAAGAGCTGCTAAAATGGTGTTGTCAATCCTCGGAGGCATCTTGCAAAAGGAAAACACAGATTAGTACTTAACATGTAGCAAGAACAAGAAGACTACAACATAAATCCTAATCTACCCATCTTACCCTTCTATCTCACGGGTATTATTCTTAAGGTCAAGTTATTTATGACAAGGTTACACAAAACGTTGCACGTCGCGGAGCAAAATAGCTCTGATACCAAACTGTGACACCCTTCAAATTTGCGGAAAGAAAAAAAAATTATTTTCAAATAAAATAAAAGGAAATAAGATAATACAAAACGAAGGTGTCATAACATAAAAAGGTCATTACAAAACGGAATAATATTCTACAAAATAAATATACAAGACGGGAGACATATCTCCCGTATAAATACGGAAATAAACTAGTGTATAATAATATACAAACTATGAACCGAATATAGGTCCAAGGTAAAACTTCACTCGCTAGCTCGTCCATGTACCCCAACTATGCAACACCACCTGTTCGACCGCATTAAATATAAACACGGAAGCCACAGTCAGTGGGGAGTAACTCCGAGTTCTCCCAGCCACGAAATGTCGAGTTTAATGAAACATGAAAAACATAAAAGCAAGTATATAGGAAATACGCAAAACTTTTAAACATAGATGATATGTTTTTCATGTTATGAAACAAATAACTAACACATAACCTCTCATGTGAAAGCTATCATGTGAATCCGATAATAAAATAGAACTCGAGGTAGGGAAGCTGGTATGCTGGCTCAGCGGTTACCAAGTAACATGGCCCTGATACACTCAAACCCTAATCAACACGTAATCATGTGAATCAGTTAACAACAGTTAATCCAAACTCTATCAATCCTAGCCGGCTTGCATCTCACCTTCTAGAACTCATAGAATCATACAAACATGAAAGACCAATACGTCTACAAACAGGCATAAGTTCTTAGTACGGCGATAGTCTACTTCTGTAACTCGAGGCTATACCACAAGGTAGGAAACATATCCTAGTCCTAGACTGATCAGACCTAGCGACAACAGCTATTCCGTTCCCCGTCCCATGACATAATCGTCTATGAGAAACTCTACTAGGCGACCCCCTAAGCAGAGATGGCTAGTACTTAAGCTGGCTCCATTTCCAAAGTGGAACTAGGCAGCCATGCCCCGACTTGGATATAAACCCACCAAGCCGAGACACAAAAGCTATCATCAGGTGAACATACACTCGTTAAAGACAGTACGTGCGATCAATGTCATGGTCCAAGTACTCATTTAGAATTAGAATGGTGCAAGACGACATCATTCATAATTATCTATGGTACTTAGTCAAACACGACCACCAAACCATATAATAAAAGTCACGGGAAAAACATCAGATCATGTGGACTACATTGCATATCAAGAATATCAATATAATACGCTCATATCTACTAGGCTAATTCATTAATTAAATACAACCATACTTGAAGACAAATCCCCGACCCGAGTCCCGCGACGGGTCATCAGTCAAATCGGGGCTGACTAGATCTTAGTTTGACCAAACCCGTTGGATCAAACCGGCTAGAAGCAGAGTCTTTATCACATAGACATAAAATCAACATATTCATTACATTTTATTTTATTACTACTTCTAACATGTGAATTATCATATTATACCCAAAACCCGCTTGACTTAAACGATTTCAACGTAAACTTAATCTCGTATTATAATTTCTAACATGTGAGAAATAATAATTTTATGAAAACCTTTTTAATTAAATATTTTGCTTATTAATATTTCCCACTTGCTAAATATTACAAAACACGATAAAAATGACGATAACTCAAAAACCGTCACAAGTCCCAAGGTGGGACCCACGGGCTGAAATGGGCCGGACCCAATATGGGCCTGGATGGGCCCACGGGCTGTTTTGGCTGAAAAATGGCAGCTTTTACACTTTATTTTAAAACCGTTTTTTCTAATATTTCCCGCATGCTTTATCATATTCAAAACCCGTCAAAACAACAACCAATCAATCAAACATCGACACAACCCAAAGACCAAAACCCGGACCCACCTTGACCAACCCAGACCGGTCTGAACCGGCCTGGACCGGTCTGGTTTGGACCCGGTTCAGTCCCCTTCACACGGTTCACCCATAAACAACATCAAATCAATTCCAACATGTTTTTAATTATCAAACAACCATTTTAACAACATTCATACAAAATCATAACTTAGTCAAAATCATCAAAATTTGTCAAGAACATTAAATTTGTTAAAATTTCATAAACAACAATAAAAATCATAACTTGTTAAAATCATTAAAATTCATCAAGAACAATAAATATACATAAAACTTTACTATAACTTAAAAATCATCAAGAACCAAAAATCATCATAAAACTTTCCTACAACTTAAAATTTACCAAAAACAATAATTCATCATAAAATTTACTTCAACTTAAAAATCATCAAAATCATAAAACAACAATAATATTCCATAAAACATAAAAATCATAAGGAATCATAAAACACCATAAAAAGTCCATAAAACATAATACTAACTAACAATCATAAATCATCATAATATGAACCAAAAATAAAGATGAACCAAAAAAAAAACCAAATAAATAAAACTTAAGGCTATACTACTAACTCAAATCCTAAATAAACATAATATGAACATAAACTAAAACCTAAGATATGTGACATTTAATTCGTCGAGTAAATCGGAAATGTTACCTTAGCTAGCAAAATCCACTTAGCACAAAATATAAGAAAATATAAATAAGAAAACCCTTCTACTAGTCTTCACCCAAAATATAAGAGTCCCCAAATTCGTCTTCAAACTCTTCCCCTAGAAGAAATAACAAGAAAAACAATTATTAGAACTTAAACTTAATTTTCCATAATTAAAGGTTTGAAAAACGATCTTGACAGGAATTGAAAATTAAAACCGTACTAGAAGATGAGGAGCGAAGAGGAGAGTCTAGAAATATAAATTAGGATGGATTTAATTAAGAAACGAAGATTTTATAAAGGTTTTGCTCAAGAACGATGAAGAACGGTTGATGAACGATGAAGAACACGAAGAACGATTAAATAAAGCGATGTTTTGATCTTATTTTGATTTGTTGTACAGTGAAAAGTTGTTGGTGAGTGGAAAGTGGAGTTGAGCCGTGTAATATAGGCCAAATAAAGGTGTTGAGTTTTGAAATTGTTGTTCCGTAATTGACTCGCGTTAAATAATTATTTTACGGTAAACGATTAAATATAATTACCGATAAAGTTAATTATAACAAATATCTAGATATTATGATTATTGTATCCAAAAGAAATGAAAATATCAAGGCCATTAGAGGACTTTTGAGCCGTGTGGTATGGTGAGAAAACGGGTCTGATTTCGAGCGTTTTGCGTAATTTTCGTTAATTGATCGATAAAGCGAATAGTGACCTAGATATTATGATATTGTAATCAAAAGTAATCAAAATATCAAGGCTATTAGAGGACTTTAAGGAGCCGTGTGGTTTGAGGTGATTCGGGTCTGTTTTTGCTCGTTTTGCGTAATCTCCGTTGACGGATCGATAAAGTAAATAGTGATCTAGATATTATGATATTGTAATCAAAAATAATCAAAATATCAAGGCTATTAGAGGACTTTAAGGAGCCGTGTGGTTTGAGGTGATTTGGGTCTGTTTTTGCTCGATTTGCGTAATCTCCGTTGACGGCTCGATAAAGTAACACATATCTAAGATATTTGTATCATTTTAATCGAATCAATTAAAATATCCAATCGTGAGTGGAAAACGATGACATGGCCGCGTGACTCATGCCAAAGTCGAGTTTCGATTTTTGTTGCGCGCTTTACGATGCGTCGGGAATAGTTAAATGACGTTCGGTTAAAAACCGTAAAAGTTATTCTTTAAATTCCAAATAAATTCAAAAATAATTATATTAAATTATGATAAATCATAATAAATATAAATAAAAATAAATCAAAAATATAATTTTTTTAAATAAAATTTCGGTCTTCAAAATCGCAAGACGAGTCGGGAAAAGTCAACGAAAGTCAAAATCGACTAAAAAGTCGGAAAAAGTCAAAATGGCTTAAAAGTTCAGAAAAGTTTTAAGACGACTTAAAAATAAATAAAAAGTCAATGACGACTTTAAAAAGTCAAGGAAAAGTCAAAGACGGTTTAAAAGTCAAGAAAAGTCAAAGATGACCAAAAACGGTCTTTTCATGAAATCCCTCAAAAACTCCAAATACGAACGCGGAATTTCAAAATACGACTCCGAACAAAATTTCCTATTTTAAAAACTTAAGTTCTACTGAAAAGTATCCATAAGCTATTACTTAAGCAAATTGGGTACTTTTCGGGTTGTTACACTATCGTCCACCGTCACCACTCACATCGTCTTTCCGGCCACTACC
>JAIUZE010010809.1:0-10251 GCA_022085475.1 Heliosperma pusillum
ATATATAGTCAATAAATATCCCAATTATATTTCTTAATGAGATTTATTATGTGGCGCACTATTGTGGAGGACACCTACTCCAACAGTATTATCTACAAATATGTCGATATGCGGTAGAGGGAAGTCATCTTTGGGACTTGCTTTGTTTAAGTCTCTGAAATCAACACATACCCGGATTCGTCCATCCTTTTTGGGAACGGGGATTACGTTAGCCACAGTCAGAATATTCGGAAACTTTAATGAATCCGTCTGTGAATTGCTTATCGACCTCCTCCTTGATCTTAAGAGCCCATTCGGTCCTCATTAGATGGAGCTTCTGTTTAACGGGTTTGAAGCCTGGCTTGATTGGAATTCGGTGCTCTGCGATATCCTTGTCGATCCATGGCATGTCTTTGTAATACCAAGCAAAAATGTCTTTGAATTCGTGTAGGAGGTCTACGAAACTGGCCCTCTCAATCGGATTTAGGGTTATCCCTATTCTAACTTCTCGGAGGTCTAGCTCGGTCCCTACGTTGGCGGGTTCAGTGTTTTCTATTACTGGTGCCCCTTTTCCCTCTTGCAGTATTTCTTTGATTATATGGGGATGTAATTCGATCGAGTCTGGGTCAGGATTATCCTCATTGTCATCATAAACAGAATTGCATTCAGAAAAACACAAGGAGTAAGCAGAATATGATTTATTCATATTAAATTTTGAAAATAACTGAAACAAGGAGGTCATCTGCTCAGTAGTCAGAGGCGGTAAAGGAACAGCTGTTGGGACATTCCATAGACTGCTGTTATTATTAGATGTTAAGTGATGCGTGCATTTTATATAGACCTTTTAGGCCATATTAGCACGCATTTCCATGCTTATTTAGTAGTGTTTTACTACAAATGTCCCCCGAATAGTCTACTTTGGTTTGTTTTGTAATATTTGCAGATATGGACCAGAATGACGGAAAACTAGCTATTTTGTAGCTCCTCAAGCATGCATAAGTGAGTCGGAAAGGAATCTTTGTGTCTCAGAATGCGTGAAGTCGTGTTGAAGGAATGGAAGAACGAAATCCACGAGCAAAACACTCGTTCGAGGTGTAAAAGCCTTCGATCGACTGCTTAATTATTTAGAAGACCTCGATCGAGCGTTGTTCTGCTTTATCGAGCTGCTGGCTTTGGACGTTTACTCGATCGAGCACTATGGTTACTCGATCGAGTGCTTTGGACAACAAGTTCTGCTCGATCGAGTGGTTACAAGCTGATGGGCTTCGCGAGATAGTGTGTTAAGCAATGGACGCCTTGTAATTTGTGATTTTTCTTTTTACGTAAGGGTGAAAAACGAGAACAATAGACATACTGTACTCCTTACTTTAGACTTTAGACAAAAAAGAATTTCGTACCCTAGACTTGATCTTTGACTTTTATTTCGGATCTGAATTTGAGGACTTCCTCTGACTTTCTTCTTCTTTCAAATTCGGCTATTATTGTTCTGGAATTCAATTAGTTATTTCGCTATGTCTTTTTGTTTCTTATCTATTATTGTTGTTGTTCTTCTTTCAATTATGCGTAGCTAATTCCTTTGCTAGGATTTAGGGGAACCGTGGCGTAGGTAAGATGAATTAATTAGTAACCTTTAGATTAGGTTTGGATGCAATCATCGCATTTAATAGCTTTTAATTGTTTGAGTCGACGCATTCAATTGATTGACTTGATACTCCCTTGACCTAGATCGAGATATTGGAAAAGGAAAGATCAGTGATGAACATTGGGATTATGCTAATGAGGGCGAGAGCTAAGTTAGTATATCTTAGGGCGAATAGCGGACCAAAAGGACCTTTTCACTACCCACAAACCTGTTTAGACTTTACTTTGATTTTAATCCTGACCCTAGATGCCATGGGGAACCGACGATCCTAGTTCTTCTCCTTTCTGTTATTTTACTCTTTATTTCTCTTCCCCTTTTCTCTTGTAGCGTTAGAAAATCAACTAAACAAACCCCCCAATTCCGTTACTTTGACAGACTTAGCAAGTTATAGGATTTCCTCTCTCTGTGGATCCGACACCCGACTGCCTTTACTGCATTTTGTTGAGACCGTTAGGTTTTATCTTTGATAGGGTTGCGACAGCCGTATCAATTTTGGCGCCATTACCGGGGAGACGGTGTAATTTTGTAGCTTTCTTTAGTTTGTCTTTGGTCTCAAGTAATTTATTCCTTGAGGCCGTTCTCATATTTGAGTTAGTGTTTAATATTTGCAGGTATAAATCCTAAAAGAGGACCATTTGAACCTGTTACTGCTGTAGTTTCTCTGCAGGATGCCTAAGATTGCGAGTCACTCTGAGCCCAGTGCTGAGACTCTACCTAGGGGAACTACTCTCCCTCTTGCTGATGAGGGTACCTTCACAATACATCTGTCTTACTACAGTTTAGTGGAGCGGAATTTATTCGGGGGTATGGTAGATGAAGACCCAGCTAGGCATGTAGAGGTATTTACAGACTATTGTTCCGCCATTCCTGTAGTTGCTGGTGTGACGCAAGAAAAGGTAAAGGAATTCCTTTTTCCTTTTTCCTTGACTGATGATGCTAAGGATTGGTGGAGAGATTTAGATAGGAAGGCTGCTGGGGTTAAAGATTGGAGTTCGTTAGCTCTAGCCTTCTATAGACGGTATTTTCCTCCTCAGCGAACCAATGCGTTGCGCAGCCAGATCACGAATTTTACTCAATCTAATACTGAAGATCTGAGTGTAGCATGGGCCAGGTTCAAGAAGCTAGTTCGCTCAGTTCCGCATCACGGGTTTGAGCAATGGTTTTTGTGCAACCAATTTTACAATGGGTTGCTTTACGAGCAAAGAATGGTTCTAGATGCTGCTGCACGAGGGAGATTTCAGGCTAATGTGGAGGATGATGAAGGGTGGCAACTCATCGAAAATATGGCCATCCATTCTGCTAGCTACGGTAATCCTAGAGCAGAAAGAAGGAGAGACACTGTTGTTGAAGAAGTTCATGTGGTAGATACGGAGAATTTGGGTGAAATACACCAAGTTCAAGCTATTGAGATGGTTTGTGGTAGATGTGGTGATGAAGGACATGACCCTATTACTTGTTTGGCTGATTCAGCAAGGGTTCTTGCTTATAGGAAATTCAAGCAAGGGGGTTCTTTCTCCGAGTTATATGCCGAGTTAACTGCTGCAAAATCTCAACCACACATAGATGAAGGCAAGGTACTCATTACCCAAGCCGAATATGAAGACCTCAAGGCCACTATCAATGCGCAAAAGCTTGAGCAACAATCTAGTGCGGATACCCTCCGGAAACTGCTCGACAGATATAATTCACTTCTCCCAAACAATGACCCAGTCAATGCCATAAATCTGAGAAGTGGTCGTGCTTATGACGGTCCTGTACACGTCCCTGAAAGCACACATACCGAGGTCGAGGATGTCTCGGACGAATTAATTGAAGATTTACAGATAAGTGATCGATCGACTGAGAACAACGATCGGTCGAAGCATTTTGTTAAGGAAACCACTCGATCGAGTAGACCCACCTCTCGATCGAGTAGTTCTGCTGAAGAAAGTCCTCGATCGAGTAGTCAACCTCCTCGATCGAGTAAACTGGTCGTAAGAGATCCTCGATCGAGTAGCCCTTCCACTCGATCGAAGGATGATGAGGAAGGAATCACTCGATCGAGTGGAAAGAAGTCTCGATCGAGTGAATGTCAGGCATCAGGCACGCAAATTGAGGTTGTGTGCGATGAAGTACCCTCCCCTCCTGCGAAGGTACCGAGTAAAGAGAAAATTGGGGACCAACTTCCGGTGGTCACAGTCCCATACCCAGGTCGTCTGCGCGATTCAAAGACCGAGAAACAGTTCAGTAAATTTGTAGACATGGTTAAAAACATTCAGGTAACTGTACCTTTTGCCGAGCTAATCACTCAAGTACCACCTTACGCCAAATTTATGAAAAACATTGTTACGCGTAAGAAGGCACTTGAGGATTTCGCTACTATCGTTTTTATGGAAGAGTCTAGTAGTCTAATTCTGAATAAGTCTCCCCATAAATTAAAGGACCCGGGTAGTTTCTCTATTACTTGCGTTATAGGAGATGTCGTGATAGATAAGGCACTATGTGATCTTGGAGCTAGTGTTAGTGTCATGCCTTATTCTATCTGTCGTAAGCCTAACATGGGTTGTCTGAAAACGACCAATATCACCCTACAGATGGCTGATAGATCTGTTAGGAGGCCCTTAGGTGTCCTAGAAGACGTGCCCATTAAGGTGGGCAAGTTTTTTATTCCCGTTGACTTCATAGTCTTAGACATTGCTGAGGATACCCGTACCCAAATTATTTTGGGTAGGCCGTTTTTGTGTACTGCTGGAGCCATTATAGATGTTAAACTCGGGCGTTTAACTCTAGCTGTAGGGGATGATATAGTTTCGTTCAGTCTACCTGACACTTTATCTAGACCAATGATAGAGGATACTTACTTTTCTATTGATATCATTGACGAGTTCACTAATGAGTTTTGGCCGGATTCCTTGATAAAGGATCCGTTGGAGTCCTTGACTTTGTTAGATGAGTGTGCAGATTATTCTGATGACGATGACGCCATGCTGAAATTGCTTGGAGCTACTGCAGATGAGGTAGAATTGACTGGCGCAGAGGAAGAACAGCTGGGACACTTGGGTCATGCCTTGTGTTCCGCTGAGGTAAAAGTTCCCGAGCGTAAGCCTCTTCCAACTCATCTTAAATATGCTTTTCTTGATACCACTGAGCAATTTCCAGTTATTGTTAGTTCCAAACTGAAAGAGGAACAGCTAACCGCTTTGTTGGCTGTACTCAAGAGGAACAGGAAAGCGATGGGCTATTCACTGGATGACATCAAAGACATCAGCCTTGATGTCTGTATGCACAGGATCGAGTTGGAAGAAGGTCACAAACCTTGCAGACAGGGTCAGCGGAAGCTGAACCCAAAGATGGAGGAGGTTGTGATGACCGAGGTGATGAAACTACTCGATGCAGGTATTATTTATTCAGTTGGTCACTCTAAATGGGTAAGCCTAGTTCAGGTCGTACCCAAGAAAGGAGGTACTACAGTTGTAAAAAATGAAAAGAATGAACTGTTACCTACATGACTAGTAACTGGGTGGCGGATGTGTATAGACTATAGGCAGTTAAATGCCGCCACCAAGAAAGATAATTTCCCCCTTCCTTTTATTGATCAGATGATAGAAAGGTTAGCTTCTTATGAGTTTTTCTGTTATCTGGATGGGTACTCAGGGTTCTTTCAGATCCCTATTCATCCAGATGATCAGGAAAAGACTACTTTTACTTGTCCTAAGGGTGTTTTTGCTTATCGTAGAATGCCTTTTGGTTTGTGTAATACCCCTGCT
Organism: Heliosperma pusillum; assembly: GCA_022085475.1. Classification (NCBI taxonomy): domain Eukaryota; kingdom Viridiplantae; phylum Streptophyta; class Magnoliopsida; order Caryophyllales; family Caryophyllaceae; genus Heliosperma; species Heliosperma pusillum. The sequence goes on from JAIUZE010010809.1 coordinate 5,368, forward strand.
ACCTTTCAGAGGTGCATGATGGGGATACTTTCTGAGTATATAGAGTCTATCATGGAAGTCTTTATGGATAACTTCAGTGTCTATGGGAATGATTTTGATAAATGTTTAGCTAACCTTGATAAAGTTTTGCAGCGTTGTATCGAGGTTAATCTGGTGCTAAACTGGGAAAAGTGCCATTTCATGGTCAATGAGGGAGTAGTCCTTGGGCACTTGGTTTTGAATAGGGGTATTGAGGTAGACGGAGCAAAGGTGCAAGTGATTCAGCAATTACCCCCTCCTATTAACGTTAAGGGGGTGAGGAGTTTCCTTGGTCACGCCGGTTTTTATCGCCGGTTCATCAAGGACTTCTCTAAAATTACTAAACCACTTACACAGTTGCTATTAAAAGATGCTCCTTTCGATTTTACTGATGATTGTCTTTTGGCTTTTAACACTTTGAAACAGGCTTTGGTCTCTGCCCCCATCATTCAGCCTCCTGATTGGACGCTGCCGTTTGAGATTATGTGCGATGCAAGCGATTACGCACTAGGAGCGGTGCTCGGCCAGTGGAAACACAAAGCTTTGAATGCTATTTACTATGCAAGCCGAACTCTGGATGAGGCCCAAGTGAAATACGCTACCACTGAGAAGGAGCTTTTAGCTGTAGTTTATGCGCTTGATAAATTTAGATCATATCTGTTGGGTTCTAAAGTTATTGTTTTTACAGATCATGCAGCGCTAAAACACCTTCTGAATAAGAAGGAAGCTAAACCCAGATTGCTGAGGTGGATACTCCTCCTCCAGGAATTTGATCTGGAAATTAGGGACAAGAAGGGCGCTGAGAATGTTGCAGCGGATCATCTTTCGCGTTTGATGCGACAAGAGGGGGAGGACCCTCTTCCCATTAATGATTCGTTTGCTGATGATACTTTATGCACCGTTTATTCTATAAACTCTAAAGATGGTGTTGAACCTTGGTTTGCAGACTATGCCAATCACATTGTCAGCCAGAAGCTGCCACCTGATATGTCCTATCAGCAGCGGAAGAAATTTCTACATGATGTGCGGGATTATTTTTGGGATGATCCATACTTGTTTAAGTCATGCGCAGACGGTCTCTTCAGACGGTGTATTCCGCAGTGGGAGATCAAAGCTATCCTAGAAGGCTGTCATTCTGCCCCTTGTAGAGGTCACCACGGTCCATCGCGTACCGTGGCTAAGGTATTACAGTCTGGTTTCTATTGGCCGACTCTCTTTACTGACACTAAAGCTTTTGTTGCTAGCTGTGATGCTTGCCAGCGGACAGGAAACATATCGAAGAGACATGAGATGCCCCAAAACGGCATTTTAGAGGTCGAGATTTTCGATGTCTGGGGCATTGATTATCAAGGACCATTCCCGTCGAGTCTTGGTAACAGGTATATTCTGGTAGCTGTAGATTATGTGTCTAAATGGGTAGAAGCGATTGGTACTCCCAACTGTGATGCCAAGACCGTGATTAAGCTGTTTCGTAAGACCATTTTCCCCCGTTTTGGCGTCCCTAGGGTTGTCATTAGTGATAGGGGTATGCATTTTAGGGACCAGCAGCTAACGACCTTACTGTCTAAATATGGTGTGAAACATCGTAGGGGTTTTGGGGTATCATCCTCAGACTAGTGGGCAGGTTGAAGTCTCTAATAGGGAACTAAAGGAGATTTTAAGTAAGGTCGTGTCTAAATCACGGAAGGATTGGAGTGCCAAACTGGATGACACATTATGGGCCTACAGGACCGCATTTAAGACACCTATCGGTGCCTCACCGTATCGATTAGTGTATGGGAAGTCCTGTCATTTACCTGTTGAGCTAGAACATAAAGCCTGGTGGGCAGTCCGCCAACTTAATTATGATGCTAACTTGTGTGGTGAGAAACGGTTGTTGCAGCTAGATGCACTAGAGGAATTCCGTCTGAATGCCTATGATAGCTCGCGTATTTACAAAGAAAAGACCAAACGTTGGCACGACAAGCGAATCATACCTCGTGAGTTCCAAGTCGGGCAGAAGGTGTTGCTATTTAATGCCCGACTGCGTTTATTTCCTGGTAAGCTGAAATCCAGGTGGAGTGGTCCGTACACAGTAACTGCTGTTACTCAGTTTGGATCCGTTGAGATAGAAGACTCCGAGGGTAACCGGTTTAAGGTTAATGGGCATCATGTGAAACATTACTATGGAGCTGACAATGTTGTGGGTCGCGTCGAAGTGCTCTTCTTCGACGGAGACGAGGAGCTTGATGATTGAAGCTCGAGGGTCGTGCGGGACCTTATAAACCTGCGCTTATCGGGAGGCAACCCGATCTATTGTTTTGTTGTACCGTATTCAAAACTTCTTAGTAGTTTATTTCCGTTTTACTACTCGAACAATTCCCATTGCGTAAATTCTTGCTTCTCGCAGTTTTGGGTCACTTGCTCTGACATTTTTTGCTCAATCAAGTAGCATTTCAGGTCGATCGAGCAATAAAGCCCTCGATCGAGCACTTCTGCAAAGATACTACTCGAACGAGAAGGCTCCATCTCATTTCCATTTGATCGAGAAGTGCTTTACTCGATCGATTCCCTGGAGCACCTTCTTTCGGTCTGGTTTGGGGAAGTCGGTTATACGCGCGTTTCTGTAAGTTTCCGACTCTCTCTAGTTTGCACTTCTTTTCCTTTACTTTGTACAATGGGGACATTGTACGGTTTGGTTTGGGGAGGTTTTGCATCCATATCGTGTCTGCATTTCGCTTTTACTGCATTTTCGTATGCATTGTTAATCACTCATACAATTCCAAAAATTTCAAAAAATTTCACGTTTATTTTTGCATTTTAGTCGAGTTGAAAAAATTCTCTCCTACTCTTCATCTAGTCTCTACTTAAGCCTTGCACAGTTAATATCTCTTGCATAGTCATTTGCTGTTAATCGATGCTGAACGAATAGACTTGACTTGACATGTTGGCAACCTACTTACATTTTCTGAGGACTAGAGCTCTTAAACTGGTGACATCTATGACCAGTTCATATAGGATTGTGAGTAGTTACTCCCTCGTGTCATCGCATTGCATGTATATGAAATTTGATTCTTATTGTCTGCATGTACGGGTTCGTGGTCGGTATCACATGTTTGGAGAATGCTTGCAATTTCCCTTTTCTTATTACCCATTTAACTCCACATTCAGCCAAAACTGCCAGTTGACCCACAATCTACATCCTAAATTTAGCCTACCTTGCCTCGAGCTAGTCTAGTGTTGGTTGTTGAGGTATTTACTTCAGTGTTTCAGTTTGGTTTGCATCCTTGCCACGGAGTTGGTATCTGAAGAATTTGGGAATCGAAGTTGAAATTGTTTCCGTGGAAATGTCAGCTGAATATTTTGAAATGAAAAGAAAAAAATATAGTAAAGAAAAAGAAAAGGAAAACGGTCTCTATTCCCATGCTTTATTCATATCATATGGGGATTCAGTAAGAGCTGAATAAGCTAACCAGTTTCGTTTCCACTCCATCCTTTTGGTTCTAGTGAGTTGTCGGCCGAATCATGGCCGTGTACTTCATTATGAGATAAGAAGACGGATTTTGTCATTTGATTAAGATCAGGTAGCTAGCTTGACGCCTTACCTCCTCTATTCCATTATTGTTTTGCCCCTTCTTACCCATAACCTCACTTATCCAAATGTTGCGAGCATTCGGCGTGTGATAGTCCTTGAATGGTGGTTGTGCGTGTGTATGGTAACTGAATCGTTTATCATGTTAGTTGGCATTGCATGAACGCGACGGTCATAGTTAGGTGAGCGACTATTTTCTCCTTTTCTCTTTTGCACATAACTTGCTTACCCTTTGCTTTGCTGAGAGAAGAGTGACCCGTGAGAGCCCGACATTGATGTTCTAGCAAGGTCGACGGTTCAGTTCATTTGCATTTGATTTCATTGCTGAGTTTAACTGTTGCATTAAATTGGTTCAAGCAGGCGATTTGCAGTAGTCCGGAGTCTATTTGTTCCTTTTATTTGTTCGCATCCTTTTTGCTTGAGGACAAGCAAAGGTTAGATTTGGGGAAGTTTGATGCGTGCATTTTATATAGACCTTTTAGGCCATATTAGCACGCATTTCCATGCTTATTTAGTAGTGTTTTACTACAAATGTCCCCCGAATAGTCTACTTTGGTTTGTTTTGTAATATTTGCAGATATGGACCAGAATGACGGAAAACTAGCTATTTTGTAGCTCCTCAAGCTTGCATAAGTGAGTCGGAAAGGAATCTTGGTGTCTCGCAATGCGTGAAGTCGTGTTGAAGGAATGGAAGAACGAAATCCACAAGCAAAACACTCGTTCGAGGTATAAAAGCCTTCGATCGACTACTTTATTATTTAGAAGACCTCGATCGAGCATTGTTCTGCTCGATCGAGCTGCTGGCTTTGGACGTTTACTCGATCGAGCACTATGGTTACTCGATCGAGTGCTTTGGACAACAAATTCTGCTCAATCGAGTGGTTACAAGCTGATGGGCTTTGCGAGATAGTGTGTTAAGCAATGGACGCCTTGTAATTTGTGATTTTTCTTTTTACTTAAGGGTGAAAAACGAGAACAATAGACATACTCCTTACTCTAGACTTTAGACGAAAAGGAATTTCGTACCCTAGACTTGATCTTTGACTTTTATTTCGGATCTGAATTTGAGGACTTCCTCTGACTTTCTTCTTCTTTCAAATTCGGGTATTATTGTTCTGGAATTCAATTAGTTATTTCGCTATGTCTTTTTGTTTCTTATCTATAATTGTTGTTGTTATTCTTTCAATTATGCGTAGCTAATTCCTTTGCTAGGATTTAGGGGAACCGTGGCGTAGGTAAGATGAATTGATTAGTAACCTTTAGATTAGGTTTGGATGCAATCATCGCATTTAATA